>PVKM010000225.1:0-85283 GCA_004027735.1 Carollia perspicillata
CGTGGGGGTTGAAAACATTGAGCCAGCAGTCTCGGTGGCACTGAGAACAAAGAGTGATCATTTGGCTTCTCTTGGGCTTCTCTATGGCTGCCAAAAGGACCTGAGACTGGCTGAATAAATGCAGCCCTGTCCTCCGTGTATGTCAGTCTGGGGGTGGTGGCTGTATCTGGCGCTGAGGTCACTTGGCCCACATCCACAAAGTTGGTCCTGGATCTGAGTCTGAAGCAGCAGTGATGGAGGAAAGACAAAAGGAAGCGGAAAGCCCACATAGGCAGCACTAGAGGGAAGAGAGAGAAAAATGATGAATGGAACCCCCAGACGATGGTGGTGTGGTTCCGTTGCTCACCACGATCCATGCCTTCTTCTTCTCCTGGCTTTCTTGCCAAATGTTGCCAGTGCAAATTAGGCTATCACATGGGATTGCAAGAAAAGCATGGCATGGACCCACACACAGGAGTACTGTGGTGTGTCAAGATGGTTTATTTAGGTGGAAATCTGCCCCTGGGTTTCTAATTTCCCATCTACCTTTGTCACGCCCTGGAAAAAGCTCAACCTTGCCTTCAGCACAGCCAAAACAAAAGCCAGTGTTCAGTTTCTGCTTCATAGTAAAGGTTAGTCCCTTGGAGCCTATGCCATGTGCTGTGTGCCAAAGTGGCTGCTAGACCCCGAGGGTCATATGCTCTTGGGTGAGAGAGAACACAGGAATGCTTTGGGCGAGTATGTTACTTAGTGGGAGAGAGAGAGTTTCTTTGTTCCCTTTGGGTTATAACCAAGAGCTTTGTCAAAATGACCACTCTGCTGCCCAAGCTTTTGCAGGCTTTCTGACGTGTCTATCCTCTAGACCAGGGGTGCCCGATCTTTTGGCATCTCTGGTCCACACTGGAAGGAGAGTTGTCTTGGCTACACATTAACATATTGCAAAGAAAATCTCATAATGTTTCAAGTAAATTTACGATTTTGTGTTGGTTCACATTCATAGCCATCCTGGGCTGCATGCAGCCTGCAAGACGTAGGTTGGACACCCCTGCTAGACAATCCATTGCTCCCAAGGCTAGACTGGCGGGCTTCTTATGGTCAAGCACCTCCCCTGGAATAACTTGACTTCTGTTGAGCCATTCCCTGTCTTCCCCTGCTCCCCGCTCCCACCCCGCATTAAGCTGGTACCAGAGAGGGGAAAGGAGGGATGTTAATCCCCTTGGAGCAGAAAGCTGTTGTCTCCTGGAGTGAAAAAAGCTGCAGCAATTCCCTTTGCACTCTCTATTTAATAACACTTAGCTAACCACATAAGGCAACACTATAATTAGCAGATTTCAAAAGCAGAAAATATTTAAGGATCCATTGTGCCTCTTGATAGACGCATCATTATTATCAGGTACTGTTGATGGTGAGTTTTTTCCTCTGAGGTGTGGTTGCTGAAGCGCATTGCACTGATACATTGGGATTGGTTTGTAACTAGTTCTGGTAGTTACTTATTGCTATATCTAAAAAACAGTCCGTCATGTCCAAGTATAGGAGAATTTTTTTTTTTGAATTTTCAACAGTATAATGCCCTAACGTCTCTTTAAAAGCTTCAAAGGATGGAACAAATGATTCAGTTAGCAATCTTCAGGCTTCGAAAGATAGAGCACTACAGCCTGATTGCCTCATGCCTCCCAGAGCTGCTCGTACTTTATCTCAAATGACTGTAACAGTTTTACATTAATGATATTATCAAATAAACTCTGTATTGGGTTAACAATATATAAAATGTTATAGAATTATTGTTTATTAAAAACAATACCTGACCTTTTTAATGATCTGTATGTAACCCCATTTTTAACTTTGATTCAAGTCAGGGTTACCTGAGGCAAGGCATTGGATTAAAAAAATTCTTTTTACTTTTATTTTTTATGTTGACCATGTTACTTTTTGACATGCTGGTGTTTTCAAATGATCAAACAGAAACAATGTTTTATGTTTTTCACTTTTTGGCTTTATTGAGTAAGACCATATTTCAATGACAAGGGATATTTTCATTTTTAGGGAGAAGGCTGCTAATAGCACAGGTGGCAACTAGTGGTCTTTCAATGGTCTGTCGAGTGTGGCAATTAGACATAATTCTTAAGACAGAGTTTTCTCAGGCAAAAGTGCTCAAGAGTTCTTTACTTAGATGAGCTTTTCTTAAAGTGTGACTCTTAGACCAGCAGCATGAACATCACCTGGGAGCTTGTTAGAAACGTACATTCTTGGTCTCCCCTTCCATCACGTTTTCCCCGAGTCGTAAGTTCCACATCCAGATTCTGACGCGTGCTCAAGCTGAGACTACTGCCTACGACTATAGAAAAGCTGATAGCACTTGTCATCCTTTACCTCTTGGTTTCTAATTGTTTATTAATCATTCAAACATTGTAACATAAAGTGAAATACTTAGAAAACACTTCTCTCTTTCCTGTCACCCTATTCTGTTTGTGCTGTGACACACTGCTGCACACAGACAATTTTTAAGGGTGTTTTATTTAACAAATGAATTACCCATATGTTTGTGGTATCCAGTGTGGCAGCAGCCAGCCCTTGCTAGCAGATATACTGGTGGAGTATTGCTAGGAGAAAAACAAGACCCATTCCTTTGATCCTGTTACCTTCCTTCTGCTTGCTGCTATGAACTTTAGACATAGTCTGCATTAGAGTTCCAGAAAAACAGAACCAATAGGACAGGTAGGTAAGAGGAGATCTATTAAAGGACTTGGCTCACACAGTTATGAAGGCCAAGAAGTCCCATGATCTGCCCTCTGCAAGCTAGAGAGCAAGGAAAACTGTGCTGTAATTCATCCTGTCCCAAGGCACCCTCATAGACACTCAGATATGTCTACCTACTGTCTGCGCATCCCTTAGCCCAGTCACGTAGACCTAAATTAACCATCACACTAGCTCACCCAAGTTCCATATAATTTAGCTCCCTTGGTTTTATTTCCCATTATTCCCTAGCCTAGCTCATCTAGTCTCACCAGTCAGTGTGTGTGTGTTTGGGAGAGGAGGTTTAGATTATTTCATTAAAAATATCATTCTTATTTCCAGTTGCATGTCTCCATTCCTGTCCTTACACCTTTATCAAAATCCTTTATTTTCTTCCCACACCTTTCATCTAGTCTTCACTGTCTTTGGTGAGAACATAGCAAAAGGATCTCACCTTAATAAAGAAATCGAGTCTGAGCAACTAAACAAACAAGCAGGCAAAATATAGCCAAATACATTGAAATAGAAAAGAGGATGATAGTATCCAGAGGGGAGAGGGGAGGGAATTTCAGGGAAAAAGGGAGGGGATTATAGGAACAAGTATAAAGGACACATGGACAGAAACTAGGGGCGGAAGGGGAGGGAGGGGGGAGCACTGGGGGGTAGTATGGGATGGGAGTAAAAGACAGAAAACTGTACTGAAAAACAATTAAAATAAAAATATTTAAAAAAAAAAGAAAGAAAGACAAGTAAAGCAAAATCCTACCATAAGGGCTAGCCAACTGTGTAAGGAAATATGGCCAGGCAGGAAACTGATGGGCACCAAAGACTAGGGCTCCTCTGGCAGATACGAGTTCTAAAAGCAGGAAATTCCATGTGGCCACTGCTGGCTAGGCATGGTCAGGATGATCTGAGACTGGAAGAGACCATGCCCACAAGTTGAAGATTCCAGTGAGTTCAGTTGATATAGATTGAAAAGGCCTGCAAGGATCAGATCCAGCCCCAAATCCTTCAAAACCCATTTCTTGGTCCCTCTCACTTTCAATGTTTTTATAGAAAGATTATTACACCTCACAGTTTAGAACTGAGTTTGTATTCTGCTTTGTATTATTAAATTGCCCTTGTATTAGTCAGCTGAGGTGGCCATAATAAAATACTATAGAGTGAATGGCTTAAACAACAAACTTATTCCTCACAGTTCTAGAGGCTGGGAAGTCCAAGATCAAAGTATTCTTTAGTTTGGTCCTCCAGTGAGGGCCCTCTTCCTGGCTTGCAGATGGCTGCTTTTTCTCTGTGGTCATGATGTTGCCAGTGGAAGTACTGCTCTTTCATGGGATCAAGAGAGAAGCATTTCATCAACCCATGCATGCGAGACTGCGGTGTGGCAAGATTTATTTTGCTGAAAGGTTGTCCCTGTGTCCCATCTCCATTCATCCTGCCATGGAAAAAGTCCAACCGTGTCTTCAGCAAGACCAAAACAAAAGCTAGTCAGTGTACAGAGTTTGTGTGTTATATGAAAGCTTAGTCCAGTCCAGCCTTTCTCACCATCCAGCTAGCTTAGCTTGTGTTCCTAGCTGCAGTCGAATCCATTGCTGTGCTGCAGAATCCAGGCTTCAGCCTGAAGCCTGCATTTAAAGTCTGTGAGGCTATGGCCACATGAATGCTAGGGCCACAGGGTTATGGAGAAAGAACATGTGGGTGCACAGGCAAGTGCAGGTTCCAGATGGAGAGAGAGAGAGAGGGAGAGGGAGAGGGAGAGGGAGAGGGAGAGGGAGAGGGAGAGAGGAAGCTCTTTTTTATTTCTTGGGGTTATATTATTTTGGGTCTGAAAAAGACCAGGAGCTTTTTCAAAATAACAAATCAACTTCCCAAGCTTTTATGGGCTTCTAAGAGCTCTAACCCCATTTTCAGGTTAGACTGATAGGCCTCTATCGTCAACTCCTCCCCCTGTACCATGTTGACTTCTATTGCATATGTGCTTACCTCCCCCTGCTACTCGCAACAATCTGATATCAGAAGGGGAAAGGGAGGGGTGTGAATCCTTGGCAGGGCAATGCTGTGATCTCCTGGAGTGTGTGAAGCTGTAGCTTGCTGCCTAAGCAACAGGTTTATGTGCCCCAACCCATTAGGTCCGATAATGTCCAATCCCCTTTGCTCCCTTCCTTATTAATAGGTAGCTAACTATCTATGGTAACAATGTGGCAAGGAGTGAGAGAGAGAAAGCAAGTGGGCACATTTCCTGGTGTTTCTTCTTATATGGGCACTAGTCGCCTCAGGGGAGCCCCAACCTCAGGAACTCATCTAAACCTGATTCTTCCCAATGGCCCAATTTCCAACACCGTCATATTGGGGATCAGGGCTTCAACATATCAGTTTTGGTGGAGAAGCCATTCCCTCCATAGCAGCCATTTTGAGATACATACTTTATTATCTCCACTTAGCAATGATAAGCACAGGATAGGCAGGCTAATTGTGCCCATTAATTCATATCCACATCCTATGTATAGTTGAGCACAGATTTTTAAAACATTGAATAAATGACTTTATAAATATGGACACATTGCCTCATAAAGTTTCTACTTTATTGATTAAACATTTCCTTGTCTTATTATGTAGGTGCCCGAGTTAGCCTCTGAGGGGTGGGGGCTGCAAACAGCAGCACCCCGGAAAGCAGCCATGCTCAGAGGGCCAGGATTGTAGCAGGGCTGCCTTTAAGATTTGCTTGCAGGTTTGAAATTAAAAGCAGATGAATCAAAAATAATTTCTGCATGTGTTATACACTTAGGTCCTTGTCCTATTTCTCCTGGTAAAGGATTTAACAGCTAAAACAAATCAATTAAAGAACAACATGTACTGAGCAAACCCTATGTGCCAAATGCACCATGCTGCATTGGGAACTAATGGGAATTCCTTCTCTCAGAAAACCCAGTTGAAATCTGCATTTGATCAGGAAGCAGGTAAGTGAGGGAGCTATTTTTGCACCCCTGGACCAAACCATTTCATATGGGAACAAAAACCACAGAGACCTGCCTTGATATCAGAACATTTTCACTTGCTTACATACTTCAGGAGCCAAACACAAACTGTCTCTTACCCCAGTGTGTACATTTATTTCATCATGCAGTTGGGCTTTGCTTTCCTTTTAACTACAAATTACGGATTCTTCAACAAAAACCTTAAGATTTCTGTCAGATTACTACAGAATTTGAGATTTTTCCCGAAGGGCCTTTACCTATCTTTTATCTTAATTAGTGTGATCCCTTCCCGAGAACACGTTGAACTCTCCTTCCTCACTGAGGTGCCACAGCCGGGAGTCTGGCAGCGTTTCCAGCATCTGCCACCCACAGAGCTTGATTTTAAGTTGTTTTCCTCTGTATTAAGAGACCAGCGATTTCTACCAGCAGTCACACCCACATTGCCTCTGGAATTGTCAGCTATGTATCTAAATTCTATGTGTTATTTTTCCCTTTTTCCTTTTTCTTTTTTCTGCTGTTTTCTTTCTTAATATTATATTTGAAAATACATTTAGATTTACAGAAAAGCTGTAAAGGCAATAGAGTTTTGTTTATGTATATTTCACTGAGCTTTCTGTAATGTCAACCATGGAACATTCATTAATAAGAAATTAGCAGAGGCACAATACGGTCACTAAACTCCACATTATATTTGGCTTTCCTGGTTTTTCCACTAATGTCTTTATCTGTTTAGGATCAAATCCAGGATGCTGGGTTGCATTTAGTCACCATGTCTCCTTAAATCTATAAAAGTTTCTTGACTTTGTCTGTGATGACCGTGACACTTCCTATTTTTAAAACTCTTTCCAAATATGCCTTTTAATTCATGTAAGATTATTATAACTATTGAATAAAATACCTTATTATATAAAGTTTAAAGTAATTTCCACATGTGAATGTGGTTATTTTTTGATACTCAAAAGAATCTTGAAAGATAGGAACAACATAAATACTTGTTGGAAAAAAGTGAAGGAATTACCAAGGAAAACCTCATCCCTTGGTATAACTGCCTTTTAATTAGCTTTCCTGCCTTCACTGCTACCATAATGCAGTCCAACAGATGCATCTCAAACATCCAAACTAATCTTTTTAATGTGTGGAACTATCATGGGGTAACTGTGTTGGAGGTCCCATGATCGTTTCCATAGATTCCAGATTCTTTAGCGTGGCGTGAAGGTCTTTCATGATCTGCCCCCACCCATCCCACAAGAAGCAACTTCATCTATTCTTGACAGTCAAGTTCTTTGTGGCAGGTAGCCTCTGAGACTGCTCCTAGCAATCTCTATCCTCCCCCTGCCTTTTTTTTTTGCTCCTGTGTAATCCCTCCCCCTCTAGTGTGGCCTGGATTTGTTGAGTGGTTTCTAAGGAAAAGCAAACGATAGATGTAAAGGAGTGTCACTTTTAAGATTACAAAAATGACTGTGGCTTCTGTCTCAGGTGCCCTCCGTCACTCCCCATTCAAGAGGAGCCAACCACCATCAATTCATGAGGAGGAATTGATGTCTCTGGCCCGCAGCCAGTGAGGACCTGGATCCTGCCAATCACCATGTGTGTAAGGCTGGAATCAGATCCTTTTTCGGCAGACTTTGGAGATGACTGCAGCCCTGGCCTTCTGTGTCATTGCAGCTTGGTGGGACACCCCAAGCCCGAGGACCTGGCTGAGCCATTCCTCGATCCCTAACTCGTAGAACTGGTGTGTTAGTAAATGTTTGTTTTTTTCTCCCTGGGTGTTGGGGTAATTGTTAATGTAACTAATGCATGTTTAATCCAAATGGACTACCTAGAATGTCCCACATTAGCCATATTTTCTCATATCTTGGTGCCTAGATATTTAGTCAAACAGTTATTTTGGGATTTAATTGACATTCATGGAGCCCCTACTGCATGCCAGGCTGTGTGTCCGGCGTTCAGACCAAGGATGCCAAAAGATGGCTTAGAGAATCTGCAATTGATTAGAAATGACCATGGCCCTTGTTACTGGTAATAATGTGGTCAGTGCTGTAGTTGAGGAATGACCATATTTCTGTTGCAAACCCCTAAATGTCCCCTGGGGTATTTCAGGGAATCACAAGACATGTCCTACCTGATCTCACAAATGAATCTAACGAGCTGCTCTGTGGCACCATGTTCGTATTGCTCTACTTATTTTTCCCACACCACCCACCCCTCCCTAGAGTAGGACCCCCACTCACTCCTTCTGGCCCCCATTCAGCCTGCTGTACATCCCCCCTCCCACAGAGCACCAAGAAGGCTTGTGCTGGGTGGGTTGGCCCTGCTGCCTCTGATGGATGGAGCTCAACACGCTCCAACTTCTGGCCATCTCTGTTATAATCATTCTAGTCATGTTCTCTGTGTCACAGATATATATATATGCCTTCATGTATTACAGACTTTAAAAACCAAACAATTATTTCAATTTCTACTGATAGCTTCATATTATACCCACACCTCCTACCTCCCAGGGCTCAATCATGGGTCCAGCCAGGGATAAGCAGAACAGGGAAGGGAGTTGGACCCGAGGAAAAATCTTAGTGAAGAACATGATGCTCTGTTTATTATTTTCCTTCTCTTCCCCACTAAGGCTGCATTACTCTTAACAAGTGTGTTGTATCTGTTTCTTTCTTTATTCGGGGACTCTGTAGTTCCTCATGTGTAGACTTCTGGTGGGTTGAGCAGTTGTCCTCAGGCATCTCTAACTCCTGGTGGGGAACAGATCTAGGGCTTAAGCCAGGACCACAGCTCTCCCATGCTCATGTCTAAACAAGGAACACCAGACTGGGAGATGTATAGCCCAGATAGGGGCAGGACCAGAGAACATCTGAGGGAGACTTGTGATGTCTTGGGATGGACGAAGGGAAAGGGGACCTGGACAGAATTTGCAGACATATATCTATTGCCTTGCTGGGCATCACTTTACTAACTCTGGGTATATGCTTGTATGGATAGAACCATTTAAAAGTGAGAGGTAAGCAAGGGCCTAAACTTTTTAAGATATTGATTTTATGATAATCTGACAGACATATGCAGTATGATTTATTTTAAAATTTAGGAACCAATAACTTATTGGAAGAAATGGCAAAAATTGAAGAAAAAAACCTTAAGTGAATGGTGTGCAAGGGTAATATTGAAACACATGCTTGGGAGTGTACCAGGGAAGCCACCCTGTGGCTATGAGGAAGGCAAGCCAGGCTCAGTTCTTCTTGTTGCTCTGGTCCAGGGTGAGCATATCAAATAGGACTCTTCAAGGCTGCATTCCAGAGCTCCCATCTTATGCAGGTTGGTGATGGGATTCCCCAACCCTTTGATGAACTACCTGCTCAGGTTGGTAGTGACTCTCCAGGAAGTCACACAGGTGGGTGCCTTTCTCAGTGGCCAGATGGTACAGATCGAGCAAGCTCTGGCTTACACTCCATGCACCTTAAGCCATTCTCCCAGAGGTTGCCCTCAGGCCTGAGGATGTGCCGGTTCTGCAGCTGTATCCTCTCAGTGTGCTCTCTCTCTCTGCTTAACTGCCACAGAAATGAACTGAGTGCTTCAAGGTCACATAATCGTGGTCAAAGTAGGAGGGTATGGACTGGTAGATGTATGATTTAGACTAGAGCAAGCAAGAAGTTATTGAAATAATCCAGGCATGGAGTGATAAGCATGTTTCCTGCTTCCCTTGCCTGCCAGGAAACTCATAATTAAATTTTGTGCTGACTTGTAACAGCTGCCATATATCCAGGTTTAGAATATTATCATTCTCCAATTTTCAAATTGTATGAGTGCTTCCTCTGCCTATTGAGTGTTATTTTACTTAATTTTTCTTATAAGCCACCACATTTTACTTTTGAGAAGTAGACTTTAAGTGATAATGCATGAATGAAAATGTCTGTTGGTAATAATGGCAAGACTGAGATGAATGATCCTTATTTGACATGAAACTTTTATAGAGAGCCAAAGATTTTACAAAGTACTGGACTGAGATGTCACCCAGTAGGTGGTGGTGGTGGTGTGACTGGAAGTTACAGAACAAGGTTAATATGACATAGAAACTTTTAAACATCGGATGACAAGAAGCAGAGGCTATGGTTTGGAAACTGTTGTTGAATTTTCAGGATGTGCTGTGTCTTCATACCCACTTTAAAGATCAGGGATTAAAACTGGATAACGACCTAAGTAATACATACAGGGCTTAGTAAGGCTCTGCTCCTTTCCTAGGTTGAACAGATGGAGGAGTAGGAAGGGTGGTGTGATCAGAGTTCCCAGGCAATTCACACAGACTGGATGTCTTCATTGTTGACACAGAGCAGCAACTGCATGGGGAAAGCAGTGATGTGCTAGGCATTAGAATTTATCAGTGAGGAGTCTTGGTCTCCAAAAGCTTATAAAGAAAATATAACATAATGAGAGATGAGCAAACAGAAAGGCATAATTATCAAAACCTGAAGGATATAGAGCCCAAACTCCTATAGGGTCCAGGAAGACCATCTAGATGAGGGAAGTGGGCAAGCTGTGATAGAAAGAAGACAGCAGGGCCCGTGACAAACCTCAGAGTGCCTGATCCACCAAAGAGGGCAGCGTCCCATCAGCCCTACTCATTCCAGTGTGGGAATGTGAGTGCCACACACCCAGGCATTCTGATGGTTCAAGAGAAGCTAGAAAATCTTTTACTACAATAGGATGACCTACATATCGGCTTAGTGTTGTAATTAAATGTACAGACCAAACAAAACACTCTATGACTGCATTAACCCTGTGGACCATTGCCTTGTAGCCTCTGGAAGAAGATTGCTTTCCATATCTCTAAAAAGAAGTAGGACTCTTTTACTGTTATTTACACAGAAGAAGCTGGCTGGGAAAATTAAAGGGGAAACATAGCACTTGCTTAGGGAATGGATAAATGATAGCAGATATGGAATAAAGTCCCATCTCTAGTAGGTAGGTTCAGAGGGGTGATGAAGGGCTGTCCCCCGAAGTAGACCTTGTTACTCTATTTGAATGCAGCACCTCTAATAAAAAGACTTCAGCAGGGGCCACCCTCAGTCATTGCAGAGCTGAGACTCTTGGGAGTGAGAACAAGGGGTCTCGATTTATCATAAAGATGTGACTAAGCCTTTTGGTACAAGGCTAAAAGGAATGTGGCTGTCACAGCTGTATTATATGGCAACTAAGCCCCAAGTGGGGGGAAAATGTGCGCTCAAATATACCTTATTTAATATTCACTCTGTGTGAGAAAGATAATTTGCAAAATCTGCCAAGCTTCCAAAGAGTTAGATTATAGAATATGAGGTTGGGTTTGGGGTGTCAGCTGTAGTTTTATTTTATGGTTTTAACCATAACAATATTTCTGTGTTTACTGTGTACTAGAAAGTACAATGAATTTCCTGCATGCATTATCTCAATTATTCCTTAAGGACTATGCAGTAGGTATTATTGTTATTATCCCACATTTGGTCCTTCAACATAGCAGCGCTTTGACAGGTAAAGTGCCTTGTTCAAGGTCACACGGCTAAATAAGTGGTGGTGTCGTGTTCTGGAAACAGGCTGGCCTGATGCTAGAGGGTGAGCTCTGTCATGCAAACTTTCTCCACTGATTGGAGCCTGACAAGTTTCTAATTTTCCCTCAGCGTAAATTGTTATAAAAATTAAATGTGATAATATATGTGATGCATGTTTTATGAACTGTTAAGCAGTTGCTGGTTCAATCGGCCTTTACCTGGCACCAATGAGATGTCAGGACAATTGCTAGGCGATTTCACCTTTGATAGCTATAACTGTATTTGTGTATTCCTCATAGGAGATTATGTTCATTGGTTCTTCCTGCTTACATTTGAGGTGAACTTGCCCTGTCACTTTTGTTCTAGTGCTGTTTACATCTTTATGTGCCCACTTCACCCCAATTGTGTGGTCTCCCTCTGGGACCAGCTGGGCACGAAGATGAGAAGAGAACCAGGCCACAGGAGGCTCCTGCTCAGTGAGTGATTATTTTACCACTGTCCCATAGGCCCAATGCCGGGGAATTTTCCTTCTAAACAGTCGTTTTGCCCCATGGGCTTTTAAAATAAAAATCCATGGCCTACTGCTGAGCAGGTATCCAGAAACACTGTGAGTTCAAATCACAGAAAGAACTATTTCAGAATGTGGGAACTTTTGTCCTAACACAATTTCATCTGAAATTTTGTATTCTTTGACTCTCTAGGGGAGAAAAAGAAAGGAAATAGAAATAAATGAGAGAATAAGAATGGATATGAGCAGGAATGCAGCCAAACAGCAGGTTGCCATACAGAAACACAGAGAATGGTTTCTACAAGTCAAACAAAAGCCTGTCATAGGACCGGGAATTGCAGGAGCTGGACCTGAAGACAAGTACCGCCTATCATAAAAAATATGAATCAGTGCGTGAGATAGAAAAGTAGGACATATATTCTTTCCTTTGTTAAATGATTTGATGACTACATTGGGCTGGCAGAGAAAATTACTTCTTAGTCTTGGTCAGTGTAATGATAACAGCTCACCTGAAAAACAACCCCGTCTTCTTTATTCTCTTTCTCATATTTTAAGGAAGGAAACTAGAAACTAGGAAAAAGGGGGAAAGCAGCTTGTGGCACAAAGAGCTATTTATTTTGAGCCAGATTTTAGGGTAAACTATGAAGTATGTAATCTAGGGATTAGAAGACTGTTACCTGATTGATCAAAATAAGTTCAATACATTAGACCCAGGATTCAGGGGTCCATACGGGCATCTCATAATTAATAAAGAGCAATCAATAAACTTGTAAATTATTTAAACGTGGTACATGATATTTTGTGCCACAGCTTTAAAGATAAAAGATATTTGAATGTAAAATATATAGAATTCGACCTGGCTGGTGTGGCTCAGTGGATTGAGTGCCAGACTGCGAATCAAAGGTTTGCCAGTTCAATTCCCATTCAGGGCACATGCCTGGGTTGCAGGCCGGATCCCCAGTAGGGGGTGCTAAAGGCAACCACACATTGATGTCTCTCTCCCTCTCTTTCTCTCTCCCTTCCCCTTTCTAAAAGTAAATAAATAAAATCTTAAAAGGAAAGCACTTAAAATTTTAAAAATAAATAAAATATATAGAATTCAAACATGATACTCCTTTCTTCAACAGTTATTATACATAAGATACAGTATTAGGTGTTACAACTCAGATCATGTCAGTTCTTTAAAAACTTCCAGTGTCTTCCCGTTGAACTTGGCATGAAGTCTGAACTCTTACAATGAAGCCGATGGCTCTGTGTGGTCTGGCATCCATGTTCCACCGGCTTCATCTGTATGACTTGCCTTCTCCTACTCGCTGCTTTCCAGCTTCCCTGGCCCTCAAGTGTCTCAAATGCTTCAAGCTGTTTGCCTCTTTAGGTCCTTTCTACTTGTTTCTTCTGCCTGGAACGTTCATTGCCTGTCGTTTTTCGTTTTCTTGCTTACCTTTTTATGGGTGTCTCCTTCATACTCTTCAAGTCTCGGTTCAATGTCACGCTATCAGAAAGACCTTCCTTGATTTTCTGTTTTAAAACAGCTTTCCCATCCCCCACCCCACCGAGCCCTTATTGATGATTCCACAACAGCATGTTTTTATTTTCTTCACCAAACCCCTAACAGTCTATTTGCTTGTTTACTTGGTTGTTTTCGCTTCCTCTGCCACACTCTAGGCTCCATGAGGACAGAGACCCTGCCATTCTCAATTTCTACTATATTAAATCCTGAAATGATGACTGGCACACTAGACAGCTACTACTCATTTGCTAAGTGAATGAATAAACCTGGGCAATGGAAACTAATATTTACAGACCCCTACTTTTATGCCAAGCATTGTGCTAAGTATTATTATATTCATTACATAGTTATTGTGAGATAAGTATTATTTTCTCCAGCTCACTGATCAAAAAGAGGAAACTTAGGTCTTACAATGTTGCATAAGTCCTTAAGGAACGCCCAGTCTAATTATATTAGAGCGAGCTCATTATATATGGATCCAGAGTTTTGTCTTCTTCCACTATGGCTTGTTGAAGTCTCATACAGCATGTTTAAATTAGGTGGTTGGATTTAGCCCTGCTCTTCATGCCTTCAGTGAATTATTCTGCATATGTTTGTAGGTATGAACATATCTTTATGAAATAAATATCTACTGGAGTGCAGGCACTGTCTCTCTAGTCCCCATAAAAAATGAAATGCCCATTACATAAACATGTGTGATTCCTTAATTATAATTCTTTACATTCACATAGCTGTCTAGCAAAGACTTTTCTGACAGGTCAGCTCTTCATATTTCCTATTGCATCTCCAGCGGGCAAGCAGGGCAGGGGTTATTTTCCATTATCTTCCTGCCACAGATGCTGCTGCTGAAGCCCTGCGATGTGGAGTGGCTCGTCCAAGGTCGCACGGCTGCTGGTGGTGGAGAGGCCCCCGTGGCCTCCATTTGCTGTCCCCAGAGCACAATTAGGCTGTCCCCAAATCTCTGAAATATCTCTTCCCTGGTTCTCCTGCTAATCCTTCTTGCCTCAAGCATTCTTTCCTCCTGTTTTGAGCATTTCCTGAAAGTCAGCACTCTGATATTCTGAGAACTTTCAACAGATTCGAGGATGAAGTAGTTCTGGATTAGGAAAACAGAGGAGCGAACAGATTCTCTGCCTGCTTCCCGTTTCTCCCCAATGCCCTTCTGTTCCCAGAACAACAACAATAGAAAAAAAAGCAGAGGGAGAGTGTCACCGTACAGCCCTTCAGAATACTGTTCCAAAATATTCAAATGGGTGATCGTGAAAAGGTAAACATTTCTTTTCTGATCATTTGACCAGATACACTAATGACACATGCCCCCCAAATGTCTCTCAAATAGTTCCCTTCTCCATCCCCACCAGCCCTGCTCCAGTTTCAGTCCTCACAGCCTCTCTCTCGTGTTCTCCAACATTCTTCTGACTTGTCTCCTTCCCTCCAGCCTAGGCGCCATCCATTCTGTTCTCTATGCTGCGAATGGAGATTCTGTTGTGATCATACTGCTTTTCCCCACACGAGCAATCAGGGGTTCCCCAGGGATTAGAGCCTGCATCCAGACTCCTCAGTAGATCACCTACGGCCCCAGACAACGGGACCTCTCTCTGTTCCAGCCCCCTCCCGCTCTGGGCTGTGTCGCCAAGTTAGGGCGCTCTGGCTGCTGTCTGCGCACACCACGCACTCTCTCGCCCCATGCCTTCTCCTGCTGTTTCTGCTTTGCTCATCTCAAAAGTAACTTCCCGTCTGAGGCTTTTCTGGCCTCTCCTTTATCATCCCCTTTTCCAAGGAAGATATTTTCATCCAGCCTTGTTTCCATGGCAGTTTGCTTGGACATCTATTAGGGCTACTGTTATGACGCTTTCTGGTTTTAATACTGTGACAACTTGGTTTGTCAACAGAATAGGATAGTTTCAGTGATGGTCATAGCTGTTTTTCACTTCGTTCCATTCAGCATCTTTACTTCATGGGCAGAAGTTTCATAATGAGCAGGGACATTACCTACTCCTCTTTGTGACATTGGGACCTCATGGAGCACCTGGCATGTGGTAATATGTTACCCATGTTTGCGGGGCTCCAGACAGTCTTACGGGCACTGTGCACATGCTGTCTCATTCTTACTGCGCTCCTCTGAGGCAGCTATGATGCTGCCATTTTGCAGATGAGAACACTGAAGTTAAAAGGAATTTTTCCACAGCAGTTGAACTGATGTGTGTGTCTACCTCCTAAACTGTGTTCTCTTCCATTATAAAAGCTATTGCATTATGTAAATTATTCAAATATGAAATATCTTCTCCCCTTTGATATGTAGAAAATATTCCCTACCTTGAGTCGTGTGAAATCTGTTAAAGGTGGGTGGGAATTTAGCCCTTAAAGTGACTGATCATGAAAGCCAGGAAAAGGGTATTGGAAAAAGGAGTTTTGGGGTTGAAGGTAGAGAATGAGATACTTATACAGAGACTACCTGGGATATGTCAGCCGAGCTCTATGGATGGAAGAAAACTAGGTCCGTGATTTACTGGGATAGCTTTCTAACGCGTAAGTGAAAACTTATCCCGATTAAGAGGCACTGGTTGAAAATGAAAAATATTGCAGTTGACAAAGGAATAAATAAGTATATTACAAGTGCTTTGACATGTAATCCTCCAGCGTCCTAACCTTGGTTATGAGGCTGGCAGAGAAGGCTGACTCCCCAGGTCTGATTTGCTGCTTTGTGTTTTCATTCATCTTCTACAACCTGCAGACCATGCAATGTTGGACACATTCAACAAACACATCACATGCACAACTACAGCGTTTCCCCCTGAACATCGAGAGTACTCCTACTGAGCAATAGGCAGTGCAAGAAAAATCGGGTGGGATCTTGTGTGAGAGGTCATAAAAACCCCTAATGAATTTTCTTATACACTGACATTGTTACAGAGGGTTTTGCAAAATGCTTCCATGTTGGTTTGGGGATTTTCAGAATTCTCAATATGTACAAGGAACAACACATTTCCCTTTTTGCAAGAAGGGCATTTCTGACCAAGGAAGCCGCAATGACATACTTTTCCGGAGATTAGAGATTAGCGTGCACACACGTTCACCAGCAGTTTTAGGAAAATGAACTCGACATTGGGGTGAATGCTAACCTCTCAACTTGAGAATGGTTCTGAAGGGAACGGAAAGGGCCCCATGTCTTCAAAGGAGGTGAATTAGTTGCAGCAGCCTCCAACAAGTTGAAGAAACATCTGGAAAGGCTGATAATACATGGATTTCCTGAAATGTGGGTTTGACTATGATGACTTCAGACAGGAAGCTTAACTTTCTTATCATAATGTTGGGGAAAGATATAAAATTACAAAGTAGGACTGCTTAACTTCATGCCGAATTGTAATTTTCTAAAACAGTGTGCTTTGTAAAATTATAGAGGTTTAAAATTGTTATTGTCAGGAATATCTAACAGCTATCAAACATCTTCATCTATTCCTCTCGTTCATAGGGAATAAAGAAAAATACGTGTATTTGTGTCTATTACATTCAAATGCTATAATCTCTTCAAATTACTACATTCTGGAGGCAATTTTCATAGAAGTGACATTTCTTTCCTCCAAACAAGAATTTTGATGTGAAAAAAGTTTCGACTATAACTAAGTTGAAAGTATTAACAAGAAGAGAAATTGATACCCAACAGAGAAATTAGACATGTTTCCCAATGATATGGCTATTGGCCCTTCTCAGGCCTTAAGGCATGGCTATGAGAATAATCGTGGGGGTTGTCTAATATATGTGCAATTTTTTTAGATTGTAGACACATGTGTCAGTAGTCTATGTGAATATAAATTAGCCAGGGCATTCTCTCGGGAGAGAGGGAAATCCTCGAGCACCATATCTCCCCGTATTCTTTCTACCTCAGGCTGCCCCCAGGAGTGCATTAGGCTGCTGTGTCTAAACAACTGAACAACATTTAAACCTTTTTTCTTTCTTAAGGGAAGGGAAACTCCAAGAGCCTGCCACTTTTGGCTGCTACTGAATATAGGATTTCTTTTTCAGAGTGAAAAAAAAAAGCTCTAATATTAGATACTGGTGACAGCTGCACAACTGTGGTAACATACTAAAACCATTGAGCTGACACTTTAAATGGGTGATTTCTATAGTGTATCAATTATACATCAGTAAAGGTCTTAATTAAGAAAGTGACACTCTTAAAAATTCTTTTTAAGGACTATGGGAAGTTGCCCTGTTTGAAAAGGCAAATTAGGATAGCTCTACCAGAGGCTTTTCAAAGATATTTTTATTATGTGTGAAAATGTACAGGCAGACTGTAAAGTCTGGGTGTAATAATTAGATCTGGCACCAGTTTTCTGAATCAAACAATTTTTGTCTGAATAATTTCAGTATTAGAGGGAAACTTTTGCAAACAATGATTTCACTAAGAAGCTCTCACCTTTGTGTTTCTAATGCTAGCAATATTACCTTACTTTTATCCAACATTTTATCAGTAGCCACAACACTCATATTCTGAAGGAATAAACCAGTAAAATTGGATGCAGATCAAGGGGACCTTCTTCACCAAGAAGTTTCACCACCCCCCCTTTTTTTTAAGTAAGAAACTCACACTGTATCTTATAAAGGCTCATCAATGGTGGCCCCTCAATATGCAATCAGTCACAAAGAATAAACAATGGAGATGAGATGCCTCAGATCTACCATTACCCTCTGTTTGAAGATCAAATTCTTCCTTAGTGACTGCAGGGAAGGTCCAATTTCATTGTTATTATCTACTTACTTAGCTGGTAAATATCGGGGCTGACACAGCCCAACTGAAAACCTTAGGACTTTACGGCATGCTTTCCACGCTCCCTTGTCCACAGCTATGATCTCAGGGGAGGCCGGAAGTGCCCTGGGCGGAGGTAGCCGTGGTTTCTGTGTTCTCCTCTGTGAGGTGGATCGCCAGAACCACTGGTCATGGTCTTCTGGTGATAAAACTCGTGGAAAAGTCTCCTGCAAACTATATGACTATTTCCTGTTTGTAACCTTTACATACATTTTTAGTTCTTCAGTTTCTGATCCTTACCGAAATGATGGTTTCATTTCCTGTAGAAACATTTACTTGTACATTAAAGTCAAGGTCAATGCAGCCTAACAAGATAGTAAGAGTCTAGTAGTGGCCCATTAAATTCAGTGCACAATTTCAGAATATTTCAAGTTATACAGATAATTAAAAACAGGTTCGGTATACGCTTATAAATGAAAATAACTGGCTGTATAAATTAGCCCAATTCTAAATCAACCCAGTTGTCTGATCTCAGAACATACCTCACACAGAACACACCTCCAAATAAATTGAATCCATTTTGCTTTTGGACTTGACCAGGTTTTCCACTTAGGTCCTAGTCTTGATTTATCATCGTCTGTAATGATGGGAGGGCTATAGCAATGGAGGGGTCTGTGCCTTTGTGTCCTTTTGTAGGAATATAACATTGTCTAGGCTCAATGGGGTTTTGGGAGTGCTCACTAGCTGTTCATCCCCTTCGATTACGGCTGCTGGGACTATGACTTATGTCACTGTGTCTCAACAAGCCTCCTTATTACTGTAATACAACCACTGTAGTGGGGGGGGAGAGAAATAATGACTTTCCAGCCTCATTGCACTGAAGATAATTTTTCATCAGTTATTTTAAAAACAATATTTAGTTTACAGTATTATGGCTTTATAAATATTATCCACAGCTGAACCATGTATCTGTGATTGCTATGGTAATTCTGGTTTACCGTCGTATCCATCTTTTTTGGTTTTCTCTGGAGTTAATAATTGCCACTTGTTTTGACTGGGTGTTCAGCTTCCTACTTACCTGACACTCAAATCTTGACTTTTTGTTAGCATTGGAAGTCGCTTCTAGAACAACAGCAAGTGATCTCCCGTGCTCTGTCTCTCATCCTGGGTTTAACTGTTCCTTCCACCTCCGTGTCGACTGGTTGACCGGCAGGCCTGCTGTGCCGCTGTCAGCTGGAAAGCTCCCCGTGCCACCGTCCCAGGAATTCCCTCTGTTGGGTCAGATTTCCCGTCTCCTAAATTTCACGTCTTTTTCTAAATTTACTCCTGTATTTTGAGACATATTCTCTAGCTGCTTCCTAAAAAGGAGATACATTTTGAGATATTATATGTCTGGGAGTGCCTTAATTCCATTCTTAATTTGATCTTTTAGCCTAGATATATAATTCTGTACTGGAAATGTTGCCTTCAGATTTTGAAATCATTGCTCTATTTTTTTTCTTAACTTCCAGAGTTGCCATTAAGAAATTTGATGCTGTTCTTATACTTAATATATGTGACCTATTTTTTTTAATCCTTCAATGGAAGTACCTAAGATCTTTCCATTATCCCTAATACTTGGAAATGTTATAGTACAGTGACTTTTAAAATCATATCCCTCCTTTTAAACTCAAAATTTACATACTTTGGGGAGGGGAGCGGGGGAGGTTCTGTGATGTGAATCAACTTGCTTCCTACTGGCTTTGTTTCCTGCTTTGGTTTATGAAGTCAGCTACTCCTTCTGCATCTGGTTTTCTGCTTCCATAACTGTGCCCCCCCATTTCTCACCTGTCAGGACCTTGTCTTCCATTCTTTTTGACCTTGTATATTTATGTCTTTTTAAAACTTCTTAATAGTCATTAGGTAAGGTTTTGGGAGAGAGTGGAAATAAATGCAAGTTTCAAACCACCATGTTTAACTGGAAGCTCAGGGTCTATATTTAATTCCATTGAATATAATCTTGATGGTTCTAGCTATCAGTCTAGCGTGTCAGGATCTTCCAAATTCCAGTACTGTCCTCCACCACACTGTTTGTGTCCCCAAGCTTTGTGATGTCTGCAAATATGTCCTTTTGGGGAGTCTAGAATGAATGTAGCTGTTTAATAAGTCTCCCAAGGTTTCCAGCACAGTGGATACTGAGCTTTGCTCCCATCATACAAATGTGGCTGCTCTGCGTCGTGTAAACTCTGCCCAGTCGGTGTACTCATATGTCATCTTTTGCTCTCAAGCTGTGACCAAACTTCTTAGTTCATCAGCATATTTGAAGCAAATGTGCCCCTCCCCCCTGCAACTACCTTTTCTTTCTCTTTCTCTCTCTCTCTCACACACACAGAGAAGTTACTCCTTTATCTGTAACCAAAGGCACCCATGACTGCTGAATTTTGAAAATTAGATTTATGGCTCATCAGAGTACAAGTAGCTGGTAACTTGTACTAGTATGTTATTGCCTCCTACTTTTTGGACTCTTTTTCTATGCCTGCTGATAGCATCTACCTCCCAGGGACTGAAGGAGATCTACAAGGCACACACGGAGTTGCTGATGTACCTCAGGTTTTACAGGGAAGGAAGCTTAACTTGATTTGATGGAAGATGCCAAAATATCTTACAAAGAATCAAGAGTTCCTCACAAATACAAGATAGGCCACATTGGAGCAGAATAAAAGTAACATCAGATTCTATTTTATTCAAATATCTAGAATGGAATTATATAAAACCAAAAGGTGCAACTTAACATGACTTCAAATTTTGTGTTTGCAAGTTGAAAGATAAAATGCTTCAGAGTCTGTTTTCTTGAAAATGAGTTTCCTTACCATAGTTTGTGCCTTATCCCAACTCTCACCTGTTTTAAGGTTGGTATTTATGAGTTTTTTTTGATTGTTGAAATCATCATTGAACATACCATTTCTTTTTCTACTCTCTTAAGGAAACTAATTGTTCTCACAGGAAGGCACAACACCTAAAAACCTGAATATCAGAAATGCTCACACTTGTCTTTCATGTTCAAGTTACAAAGGCATATGCCCAACTAAATTACATGCTAAGTGACTTAACAGTTACCCCTAGAGAAAAACAAAAACAAAACTTTAACCTTTTTCAAGCTAGGTTTGTTTTTAAATAGTCATTATGTACTTTGGTTTCATTGAAAAATTCAGATCTTTAAAAATTATAAATAGATTGATCTGGTTAAATAAAAGTTTGAAAGATATTCAGAAAGATTTACAATAGTCTTACAGAAATTACGTCAACTCTGGCTCTAAACTGCAGGAATTTGAACTACAACGCACAGGCCTCCTCTAGACTTCTTTGGTTCTGATAACTCCTTCCCCAGAGTCTCAGAAGGCCCCAGACAGGGCGTGCCCACCAGTCACTGGCCTGCTGTCCGTCCCTGAGCAGAGCAGCTTGCCCTGTGGATAATGAGCAGTTTCTCCAGCAGGCACTCTGCCTTGTAACATGAGCTTATCATTTCTCTTGGACTTGAACAGAGAGGACCTGACTCACTATGAGATCATATCAGAAGCACAGGCCATGTACCGAGGTACAGCACAGGGAAAATGAGCGAGATTCATCACTGTGCTTGATGATGCACTAACGATGTGATGTAGCCAACACTGCTATTATTGTAAGGGTTTTCTCCCCATTTTCTCAAATAGTAGTTTATGAAAGGAAGAAACAAATACATACTGTGCTTTTTATCTAGCCTCATGAGAGGCATTGGGTTCTTCGACATGGGGAGGCCTTATCCAAACAAAATGCTTCTAATTGTCTAACAACCTATAATTACATATTACAGTTAGAACAGGTCAGTTAAGGTGTGGTTCCTTATTTCACTAAAATTGTTTTTTTTATTATAGTAGGAATGTTTCCAATATTGGCTGGAGAGATGGGGGGGTAGGGGAGAAATTCCTTACATTGTTTTCTTTGAATCAATTTGAATACACAAAAAAACTTGCAGCAAAAGCTTACAGTGAGTTCTAGCAACACCAGGTTAGGCCAATCTGAATAGAAGTATTTAGGCGGCATACACAATTAAAATATCACCAGCACCATAAGTAGCAACAGCAGATGTTTCCCTTAGCTCGCAGAGGGCGTAGTGAATATGCGCTTAACGTTGAAGGATATTGTAAATACAGCTATAGCAAAGGATGCTTCCTCCAAAATTGTATGCTATAATAACTGGGTTATGTTGGAAGGACACAAATGTAGCATTTCCAGAAATAACCTAAAAAGTTGGCTTTATACTTTTAATGCCTGAGGCGGTGAATAGAGGGGATTGGTTTATCAGGACTTGAGATATAATTTTGTCTTGGGAGAATGAGGGTGGGGGCAGACTTAAGATTCTTGCCTGAGGGAGAATAACACATGCTGTTTTCGATGACAGAAAACTGAAGTGTACGTGTGACAGCGCTTAACGTCTGAAGGGAATGTGGCGGATGGAGAGCCCTATGGACACTCCCAACTGTTGAATTCCTGCCTCCTGGCCCTTGGGGTGCAGTGCGTTCAGTAGTACATTTGGGTCACATCTGCACTGACTGCAGGAAATGTCCTGGTGGTGTTTTCTCTGTGACCGCTCTTCCGCTCATTGAAATTGTCTTCGTCAAATTTACAGGAACAGAGGAAGTTATATGCATGGTCTGATAGCGTTTCCTATAATTGGAAAACCATTTTGATAGGTTCTTCATTTTCTCATTTTATGCCATCTTATCATTGTCTATGTTTCTCAAAAGAAGTTCGTAGCTTAAAAGCAGCGGATAAAGGAGCATTTCTGCCCCATGACACTTTAGGGTGGGTAATTTTAAAGGAGAGTCTATGTTTTATAGTAACAAGGCCTCCTTTTTGAACTTTTCCAACAAATATGAAAGCTGAAATATGAATGTTTATAAAGGCAGGGAAAATGATATTTTTGATTTTTTTACTATCTGTTATAAAATTGCCACCCAAGTCACTGGATTACATATTTGTTTCTTCTGGGATACCTCCTCATTTGAACACCTGTGTTTAGGTAAAACTAGAGCAGAGGATGAAGGATAAAAAGTGATTACCCATAAAATATAGCATGTAGGGTACGGGATGGTGATGCAGGTGGGGAAGAGCCCCCACTGTAAGTATTCAACTTGAACTAGAAAAGCTGGTTTGTATGAAGGGAGGACATAGGCCAAGATGCAATCAGCTTGGGTATAATTCTAGAACCAAAGAGGTCAGTCACCCCAGGATGGCCACGCGATGGAGATCTGAGATGAACCTCCAGGGGAAGGGGACTGTCTCGTGTTTTACTGAGTGTCTCCAGCCAACTCAGAGAGCACTTGCCCACTGTTCAGCCAATGATGCTTTTTCTATTTATGTAGTTAGGAACTTCAATAAGAAAATGATATAATCAAAACATTTCTTATCCTCATTTTTTATAATGGTTACCAAATTCTTGTCAGGCTACCACATAAAAATATTCAAAGAAATGGTTACATCTGTAAATACCTTATCAAATGTCAACTGTAATTATGTGCTTATGTGCTCTTTGGGTTCTTATAATTTTACTTTCTGAAATATACTAATTTCTATAGCCACTTACCCTAAGAAAGAAGAGGGGGAAAGGGGGAAGGAAGCAAGGAAAGTGCAAAAGCAGAATAGGATCGAAAGGATAGTATATGAGATGTTTTCATGGGAAATGCCATATAGAACTTTCCACTCCTGGGTTTCAGAGCCCTTTCTAAAATCAGACCTACTTTCTTGTGGTTCTCTTTGCCTGAGAAAACACTTTACATTTTGAAACTCTCCAACATGGGCTGACATCATGTGCGTTTTCTCTAGCTGAATCAAGAGTGACTTTGGATACTACCTTCCAGGGTCATTAGAGTTCTAGACTCTACTTGAAACTTCAGTGGTTTGTGTTTCTGGGGACTTCGTTGGTTTTTAAAGATGTAGCATGGGCTGGAGCAACGTCTCTCTATGACTTCAGATTGCAGCAAATCTTAACTGGCTTCCTGTCCAATCTATTGGTTCACAGGTTAGTCTATGAAAACCAAGAATCTGAAGTCAGTATGCCATTGCCCATCCCCCCAAATATTAGCTTTAACTTTTAGTTCTCTCTTTTACAGACAATTTTCATTACAGAGAATCTTCAGGAAAATATATGGCACTATCGCAAATCTACAAGACACAACCTTCTACTTTCCAGGAATATTTACTGGTATATGACTGCCTCTCTCCTCTGTCATTTTTTCTTCAAGTTTTCATTTATTCTGGCCTAATTTATGGACTCACATGTGATCTGCTGGCAAAGAGGGCCAGACCATTCAGAATATGTTTCTGCAGGTAATTGGATGCTTCTCATGGGCAAGGCCCTGTCTCTCTCCTGTTTGTCACCCTTAGACTCTAACGTGAAGCCTGACATCCAATAGGCACTCCTCTGGTGCTTTTGAAATTGGAGTGGTGATGCATTTAATCAAACTTTATACATAATCAGAGCCGAATGTTCTCTATTTGCACCCTTTAAAGCAGTTTCATATCCACTTCTTCACAGTATCTTGGGGCAGGATTAGTCTCTCCAAGTTTTACTATTGTCTCATCATAATATTAATTAGTTAGCTAGTATCAGACTTGAATTACTGCCACTATTCAAATGCCCCGTGTCTCCACTATGCAGTAGTTCTTCTAGTTCTCCAACATGGGGAAATGTCACCTAGGGTCTGCATGGCCTACTTATTTGGAAGCCTCACTCTGAGCTTAGGCAAGATATTTTGTGTTGATTTTACATTAGAGGAAACAGAGTCTATGTGAGACTTGAGGTGATTTGACAATGATCTATTGGAACAGATGGCACCTAACCAGTGAGAATAATGCTAGTGAACACTTCAATGGTATCTCGAGATTGCAGCTAAGCTTTCCTGCATGCAAAACCCAATGAGAGATAATTTTATCCTCTTAAGTGCTCCAGTTAGTAGTGTTCCATTTAAATAAAACTTATCAAACAATATTGACAGCAAAAATAGTATAGTCATGAGTTTCACCGTTACTTTTTATTGTTTCCAGCAGCCTCGTCACAGTTAGAAGAATTAGCCATGCTGAGATATCTACTGAAGGGACTGGGAAGACCTTTATGGTTCTCTCTGGATTAATCTCAATCTCTTGACTTTCTACCCATGGGGGCTTGGGAATTTGATTCCCTCCTCACCACAGGGCTCTGGTTAAATAAAACATGAAGTTCCTAGCACAGCGATACTCAAGGTAAGCTTGCTTTAAGTATTAGTTAGATTTCTTTCTCCTCAAATATGTCTGGTATTCATCTTAATATTTAGAGTTGAAAATTAATTCATGGAGGAGAAAATGTAAAAGAACTTCAACTAATGAGTTTGGGTTGTTTTCATGAATTGATCACCATGTTAAGCATATTGAGTAATTTGTCATCTAGAAGTATAAAGTAAAATTATAGTTAAAATTTTGTTTTCATGGAAATCATGGTAGAATGATGGGTAAAAGTCTTTGGGCATCAGATGTCCTATCTGTTAGTTTTATGTGTGCCCCAAACACAATAAATCAAATATAAAATCTATCTTCTTTCCTCTAAGTTTGTTCATCATCCCAACTCTTCCTGTGAGACAATCTCAAATCATCCATATCAACATCATCTGACTGTTTTTCTCTTCTTCCCTGCACCTAATGAGTCATTAATTTTGTGGCTTCTTGCTTCATAATGGCTCTGTCATTTACTCCTTCCTTCTTATTCCCACTGCTAGTCCCCAGCCTAACTATTATAATATTTGTAGACAATTGCAATGTTCTCCTAATTAAGCTTTCTGTCCTATATCTTTACTCATAAAGAAAAGAAAAAAAAAACCCTAATTGCTTTAAATGAGTGTTTGCATAGATTACCAAAAATTTGAATATCTTTATAACTAGCTGCAAATTTTTCTCATATATCTGACATTAGACAGCTCAAGCACATGCCATGGACTCCACTATAACTGGCAACCCATGGACTTGTACAGTGTATAGCCAATGTGGCCTTGCACCAAGGGCCTGTCTATAATGTGTCCAAATCACTCATTCAAATAAATCTTGGTTCTTGCACCCCTTCATGATTCTCAATGATTATACCATAAACTGCAGAGAAAAGCCTGAGATTCATCAACCTTTATAATCTAGGTCCGCACTGCCTTCCCAACCCTGTGTCCCACTACTTAGAAGTATTTCCTGTGACATCCAGACTCTCACCCAGAGCAGACTAATGCAGAGGCTGCCTAGGGGGCACTGCCTACAGTGATAAATCTTAGAGAGGGCTTACTTCTTTCTAGGTATTGATGGTTTGGGGGATTTCCTCCAATGGTAAATCTCTAATAAATATCCGAGAAGGCAGACAAAAGGAATTATTTTACAATAGTCCCCCTTAATCTGTGGTTTCATTCTCCATGGTTTCAGTTATCCATGGTCAACCACAGTCTGAAAATACTCAATGGGAAATCGCAGAAGTAAACACTTCATAAGTTATAAATGTCATGCCAATCTGAGTAACATGATGAAATCTCCCTCTGTTCCTTTAATAAGTTGTTAAATGGCTCACTAAATGATTTCTTAAAATTTCTCTCAACATGACAAATCTTTCACATGTTAAGAATTTGGGTTTCCTTGTCAATGAGCTCCTATTAATATCTTTTTATTTTTGTAATTGAGTTCTTCCTTTTTCTATTTTTTTCTGTAGTACTTCTATTTATATTCTTGGTGTCAATACTTTCTTTGTTATATGCATTGCAGATATCTTTTCTTAGTCTGTGGCTTTGTTTTAACTGTGTAAGTGGGAGCTTGCAAAGTTAGATTTTTTAAATACTTTACTATTTTTACACGTGTATTTTATGTTTAATCTTTATCATTGTGGATTTTACTTTTTGTGTCTTATTAAATAAATAATTCATTACTGAAAGGCATTGAAATGCTTGATATATTTACATACAAATGTAGAAAGCAAAACTTTAAAATTTTTATGTCTTCAGTCTTTGTGGATTTTAGGTATGATAAGTTCCTCTACTGCATCATATTTTCCCCACGTGTATGTTCTTCCAGCATGGTCAAATATTCTGCCTTTCACCCACTGATGTATAATGTGAACTTTCTTACCCAGGAAGTCCTGTACTGTTATGAGCCTTTGGGGCCTCTCCTCTCTTCCATTGCTTCCCTTGTCTATCCCTGAATCAATCACGTCAACCTTCTTCATTCATTTGCTAGTATACTCATTGCTAGTTGGGGCCCCTTTTTCCTCTACAAATATTAGAATAGACTTATCAATGTTTTTGAAAAATATAACTGAAATTTTGATTGAAATTTCATTGAATGTGAAAATTTTTAAAGAAAATAGCCATCGTTATAGTAATATGTTTCACCATCAACATTGAGAACAATATTAGATGTAGCAGCCCTATCCTTTTATTTTTACTCTCTTTTTATAAATTCTAGGAATATATTTTAGAAATAGTACATAGCAGTACTTATTTTTAAAATATATTTTAAATAAATAAGTTTAATCTGCTTATATGTACTTTACTGATTATATATATACTTAAGGTTGTATTTGCCTATTTTTTCTTTTTCTTCTTTTATAGTTTCTGTTGAATTAATTTGACTTGTATTTGTTATTTAATTATTCCCTTTGGCTTAAAACTTGTCTGAAAATTTTCATTGTAGTTTATTTTGTTGTAGTTACTAACCATATAATATGTACTGTAAGTCTAAAGTTAATATGTTTAATTTCCTCCTAAATTATTTTTGGAAATGGTGGAAACCAGTGAGGTTCTTCTCGTACTTACAGTCTTCACTTCTCTCTGCTATTGTTGACCAATCTATCAGCTACTGCCACACAACAAACCACCCCAAACGGTAGCAGCTTAAAACAACACTTTCTTTTATTGTTCCAGGTCTTACATGTCAGTCTTTAATCCATGTTGAGTTAACTGCTGTGTATATTATAAGATAATTTCATTCTTTTACATTTGGCTGTCCAGGTTTCTCAAGATAATTTATTGAAAATACATTCTTTTCTATACAAATTCTTGGCTCCTTTGTCATGAATTAATTGTGCATATATATATGTGGGTTTATTTCTGGACTGAGTTCTCTTCCATTTATTCATGTGTTTGCTTTTTGGGGCACTTTTTGATTAATATTGTTTTGTAGTATAGTTTGAAATAGGGGGATTTTGTGAACTTGACTCCAAAGGCAAAGGAAACAAAAGCAAAAATAAACAAATGGCACTGCATCAAACTGAAATTCTTATGTGCACTGCACTGCCAAGGAGACCATCAAAAAAAAAAAAAAACCCAAATAGGCAAGCAACTGAATGGAAGGTATTTCTAGTTCTATTAAGGGGTTCATATTCAAAATATGCAAAAAACGTATACGACTCAAAAATCATTTACAAATGAGAATAGACATGTTTCCTAATGAAGATATACAGATAGCTGATAGGCACATGAGATGTTCAACATCACTATTTATTAAGGAAATGCAAATTAAAACCACAAATTAAAAATAAGCTTCATAAATGTACTTGGTTGATACTTTATAAGTCTCACTTAATCTACAGATTCCTTTTCTCTTTTATTCATTGATGAAGTTTAGTCATTCCTTGTTACTGTAAAGTTTCTTAAATACTTTGATGATTATATCTCTATGACATCATTTAACATGTTCCTGTCTGCCTTTTATTTTCTATAAATGACGATTAGATTTGGATGCCATCAAGTAAAAGTTCCATTATTAGAGAGTCAATTCTACTTCACAGATGGTGTGGTATATGAGGTCATTCCAGAAAAAGTCTAGATATTGTTAATATAATAAGAATGGTTTACATGACATTGATGTCACTTGGCAACCAAGGGTAGTAGACTGGAATGCGCATGTGTGAACAATGACGTGTAAACAACATGAAGTGACCCTACTAGTCAGTGGGGGAAGTAGATGCTGTCTAACGAGGGTGTGGACTGTGTGGCCATCACGTTCAAAATGACTGAGGCAATTACAAGGCAATGAATTTGCCTCAAAGTTTGCTTTAAGCTTGAACATTCCTCTGTGGAAAATATTTGGATGATGCAATGAGCGCAGCAGAAATAAAAGTGTGGCACAAACGCTTCAAAGACAGTTGAGAATCTGTTGAAAGTGACCCACCTTCTGGAAGGCCTGCAACAAGCAGGACACCCGAGAATTTTGAATGCGTACGGGCTACAGTCACCGAAGATCGGTGACTGACAGAGCAAGAACTAGAAGCTGACCTGGGGATTCCCCACACCTACCATGTCTGAGATTCTGACAGAGGATCTTGGCATGGAGTGTATTGTGGTAAAATTCATTCTGTGGTTTCTACTATCAGAGCACGAGGGACATCGTACTGCAGTTGCTAATGACCTGATTCAAACTGCTACCAGTGAACCAGATTTCCTCAAGATGGTCATAACTTTGAAGGGGACTGAGGTGTCGTTGTCCTATGTGTGATGTTTTGTTGCTTGTATCTTTTATGTTCTTTAATAAATGTCTCTCTTTTTCATATTACATTGCTGGGTACTTTCTAGGCAGACCCTGTCATATAATTTCATCAGGCATATATAATGTATAGTTCAAGTTTCATGATTTTAGTAGTTCTCAATTCATTAAATTCATTAGGGGTTGCAAAACACTCTAATTCTCTCATTCCTTATTTTTATAAGGTAAAATATTTCTGTAAAGTGCAACTTTGCTTCATTACACTATTTGGTTGCCCTAAGTTATAATTGGCATAGTGAAAGTGATTTAAGTGTTCGATTTTTCCTTTTATTTATCATTTCTCTGAATGATCGGCTTTCCCCTCGCCCCCAGGCCCTCTAGTCTAAATGGAGGACTAAAATCCCCGTGGCCACTGTTGCCTCTGCTGCAGACTGAGGTTCTGGCTTCACTTTCTTTCTTTCCTTGTGGCACCTGGGACTTTTCCTTTACTTTGACCTTAATACCTGCCCTCTCTCTCAAGAAAAAGTCATATTTTGGTCCAGAATTTTCACACTTAAAAATGGCAGGTTTGTCCTACCATCCCAGCATGTCATAGCTACAGACATATTTCAGCTTATTTCTTAAAGCGGTTTGCCTATATTCTCTGAGAAATGTCAATGTGAGTGAATTTTAACATTAGTGCATTTTAAGAAATGTATAATTCAGTTTTTTTCAAAATTACAAAATAGTTCTTTATGTATAAGCAATAATTTTATAAGCATGTCTACAAAATATAACTTTTGGAGGGACTTATTCCCCGTCATATTTAAGAGATTAATGTAGAAGAGCATGAGTTCAGTGGCAAGTGACATGAGTGAAGAGGTTCTGTGGTCCTTGATGTCCCTTCCTCTAGTTTGAAGGTCGAGAGAATATTGGATTCTTCTGTTTGAAAACTATAATATAATTTTCTCCTCTGCTATCACACATTTAAGTGTTCTTTTTCCTAATGGGGCAAAATCATACTTTTCTTTCTATTGGCACACAAGTTAGACAATACATTCTTTTATTTCATAACAAATTGTCAAGCAGAAGTGGGTTACCTCTGTGTTTATAAATAAGTTTTTTTCAGGACTGTCCTCCAGTGAAAATTCTCCTTTTGTTTTTCAGATAGTTAATCTACATACAAATATCCCTGGTGATCATAATTGTGTCCACATATTACTGGGAGGAAAAACAAGTGCATAGTCTCTCTTTGGTAGTAAGTGCTGGTGAGGCTCTGTCCGCTGCATATTGCCATGCTAACAGAGCTGAGAAGTTCCTGCATTGCCAGTTCTCAGTGTGAGCCTGGACCTTGTCACACTAGGTATAGGGATTTAGTTTTAGGCATTTGTTTGGGGGCTGATGATACCAGCTTACTTGGCGGGCATACCAGCACACATGTGGGGCATGAGAAAGTAAATGGTGTGTTTTCAAAATTCTACCATGAATGTTGAGTACACTTGTCTCAGGAAACTTCTCTTTCTTATCAATGGAAAAACACATGTCTGTTAGATACTTGTACTCGTGCCTGCCAAACTCAAGTTAGGAAATGAACATAGCCAGTAGAATGATTTCTCCATCACAGAGGATTCCAGGAGCAGAGGCTGAAACTGCGTTCTCAGTCCCATGAGATACCGAACTTCAGTTCCACAAAGAGACTCAGATCTGGGAGCAAGTAGGTACTTTCAGAATTAAAAGAATGCTATAAAACATAAAAATAATTTGTTGTAATAGACTCAATAAAATGTCAACCTAATGATATTCAAATTAAGAGTTATTCTTATTTCTAGATTTGAAGAAATTTTAAAATACAAAGATAAATAAATTCAAATTTTTAACTGCCTAGGAATAATTCTGAAAAGCATACTTATTTATTGAAAAAGAAGCAAATTTGCCCTGGCTGGTGTGGCTCAGTGGACTGAGCGCTGAACTGTGAACCAAAGGGTCGCTGGTTCAATTCCCAGTCAGGGCACATGTCTGGGTTGCATGCTATGACCCCAGTAAGAGGGAGCTTGAGAGGCAACCACACATTGATGTGTCTTTTCCTCTCTTTCTCCCTCCCTTCCCTTCTCTAAAAATAAATACATAAAATCATTTTAAAAAGAAACTAAGGTGATGTATACTAGTTTCTGCTTTCTTATCTCTAATATTACTTAATGAAGGGGGGTTAGATGATGTGGGAAGTGTATGGTGCCATGGGCTAAGGGGGGGTGTGCATTTAGGATGGTGAAAGGGGAGAAATAATGTTGAGGGTTTAAGATACAGGAAACTTTAATTCTTACAATTAGGCAATGAAAAGGCTACCATTATTATTTCCATTTTACAGATGAGGAAACTGAGGCACAGAGCGATCTAAGTAAATAACTCTTACAGTTAGCGATAGGGTTAGGGTGCAGCTCTCAGGTGTGAATGTCTCCTTGTTAGAGTGAAGGAAAAGGGTGCAGGTTTGACAAGAGCCACAGAGGTTCCTATATGGTTGAGGTCAGTTCTTCACAAGGATTTTCCTAGTTAATTATGAAGATACCACACACAAAATACATTTTCATCCCTTCATCTTCTTATTCCTCCTTTCCCTTTTATATTCACATTAATTTGAGGAATCGATGGGGTATAATATAAATGATGCTCATTACATCATTACCACTGCACTGGGTCAGTCCCTATCAGAAGAAAAGACACTGTGGTTTCAGAGCTGGAACCATTTCAAGTAGCAAACTGTAGCTCTGTACCTGTGGGCCGTGCTGTGAAATGCAACAGTTATTGAGTCACTTGATTGTCTTTGCCTCCCAATATCATTAAGTTTTCTCTGCAATAAAAGCTCCAACTGCTTTTGGTGGGAGGGGCACAGTTAGGTAGCAAGAGGAGCAGAATAATTTCTCTTTCCTTTATTTTACTTATATATGAATTTCATAGGAACTAACAAGAACTAACACTGATTCTCTAAATTCACTATTAAATATCTTTCAGTCCAAGAATCTGGCTTGTCATTGCCGCTGTGACAAAAGCAAAAGCAATCACAGGGTTGACTCTTTCTGCAGTTGCTATACTACATAATAGCTGTAATCTGGCCTTCTATTTTGGACTTGTGGCATCCACAGATCACAGAAAAGCCACATTTCCTTTTTAACAGCTATACTTGTGCAATTGTTAGAATTGTTTCATTATGCTGAGTTGAAATCTGTCTTTTAATCACTTGCATTCCATGGGGTTAATTTTACCCGAGATTGTTTGGTCTTTTTTGTACCTGCAGCCCATTTAGATGTTTTTAATCAGCTGTAGGGTAGCCTCCTGCTAATTATCTTTTTGTTTTTTATTGGAACATCCCTAGTTTCTTTACTCATTATACAAAGTGTGGTTTTCTTACCGTTCTTACAACTTCTTATTTACTCTCAATCTAGCTTTGCCCACTGCCCATTATGAGTGCTTCCCAGGTGCAATGCAGGTCTGGAGATTTGGTCTGACCAACCAGAGTGCACAGATGTAGGACTTGTTCTGGGTGTTTGTTTTCTATTCATGCATTTAGCTAAGCCAGAAAATCCCTGAATAGACAATCTCTGTAAGAAGAGCATGCCAAAGACAAGACCACATAGGCTGACAGGGTTGTGGAACTGGCTGTTCAGATATTTAAACATCAAAATTTCAAAACAACATTTTTTTTTACTAACAGAGGAGGCCAGTAAGAGGATATTTATCTTCTCGGCACTGGACATTGAGTACTTCTGTCTCTGTTTTTCTCTGCATGGAATGTTCTCTGTCTTTTCCAATTACTTGGCACACGTATGCTCTTCTTTTCAGCACCTGAAAAGATTCCTTTGTGAGGAATCCTTGACTGCCTGACACATTTTGCTAAGTGACCCTGCCCCGACCACAGCAATTGGTGGCAGGGAGACTTCTGTTCAGCCTATAGTCACAGCTGATGGGGCAAAGGGATGGGACATCTATCTGAATGGCATATGTGACGTGGTCCAGCTCACAAAGATGAATGGGGCCTACAGACTTCTCTTCAGGGAATGTGGAAGACAGAGAGAATGGGCCCGTAGCTATAGGAAGAACCAGGTCATGGGTCACTTGGAGCTGCTGTGGCCCTCTAGTACTGTGCAAGCTAAAGTCCTGGGACAAAAGTTTGTAGAAAGAGAAGAGCATAGTCAAAGACTCCATGAGTGAGAGACCGCTGGCTCAAGGCAGTGCTGCAGTGAACTTCGGCTCCCTTGTTTGTTTCCATTTGCTGGGACTTCCTGGTCTTCATATCCTCATGTCCAGTGTCTTCAAAACATTTTTTAAATGTGTATTTTCTCCTGCTATTTGAGGTGAGAGGTATCTGGTTAAACCGGATCCCTGTTATTCTATCTTGGCTAGAAATGGAAATTATGGAACTTGTTGACTCATTTCTTTAGAAAAGTTTGATTAAATATTGAAGTTAGTATACTTGCTGATATTTTGTCCTGGAAGATTTTCTTTGATTTCTGATTAGGACCTTAATCAAAGAAATGTATGTCATTCTCACAATCTAAAGCAGCTCCTTTGTGCTATAAGTGTATCTGACAAGAGTGTAATATGCTTAATCTTTGGTTTCACTGCTGCAAATTATCAAAGCTGAAGTTAAAGGCATTGAGTTAATCATGGATTAAGATGTCACTACATTTTCTTTAGAGGAAATTCATTCCATTGAATCATTTGAGTAAAAATAGTTTCCCAAAAGGAACTTAATTCTGGAGAGATAATGATCTGTTTTAGATCCCTACAATTTACACTTAGGTTTTGTTAGCTTCCAAACTGTGAGTATGGGAAGTGTAGCAAGACTTAGAAAGCTGGTTGGTATGTAATTCATGCAATTCATTTCCAAAACCCAGGGGAGACAAACATATTTAGAGGGAGCATGGACCTGCACTCAAGAAAAGCATTCAGAGGTAAGCTTACATGACTCTATGCGCATGAAGTCACACAAGAAGTACTACCAATATTATCAGATATAGCAATACACTTACAGTGTCCTTAAAAACAAGGGAAATGGCAACATGATTTTTACCTCTACTCAGAAGAACATCCACTTATCTGTGAAGTCCTAAAGGAAAGGACTTCCCCATACCAAATGCTTATGCCTGAAGAATGGACTCCAACTCTCACAGTTCCCATAGTGGGGATTGCTCCTTAACCAAGTAGAGCAGAGAAAGGCAGATCACATTATGTCCTTCACCTAGGAGCGGCCCCCAGGGTCTAGTCTAGGGAGAAAGCCCCCACTCCTTCAGGGGCTCAGCAGAAGCTGTCTGCCTCTTTGCATCTGGACTGAAGGAAGGCTGGTACTGCGGGCACTTAGGGGTGAAACCTGCATTTCTCCAAGTTTCCTTACAGAGGGCTGATCTCAGGCTACCCAACGAGAGAAGAGCCCAGTGAATGGCAAATGATGAGTAAAAGTTTCTGAAAAAAAAAAAAACAGAGCCTTTGTTGTTGTTGTTGTTGTTATTATTTTTACAACATAAGCACAGACAGAATTTTCATCCTTCCAGTAGTACAGGCAATTAAACAAAGAATGTTCTCTAGAAACAATTTGGGGATGTGTTACAAATGGTCCATGAATGAAACTCCAGAATTTAATATGCCTAGAAGTTCAGTCAGAACATCCAATGCGAGATCTCTCTATTGAAAACATACATAAACAAAACAAATAAGCAGCAACAACAAAAAACACTACGAAATAAGCACATTTTATCTTTTTTATCTATATCTTAGGAATATAACCTTATGATATAGGAGGGGTAAAAAGAATATGAACCTCAAAGTTAAAAACCCAAGTTTAAAGCAAAGTTTCACCATTCACTCCACTTATAAGCTTGGGCAAACTATATTGACTTCCCATGTTCTCAACTATAAATATGGGGCTATTACTCCTCAGAATATTTACCGGGCTTAAACGAGGATTTCTGCAAACTGGACTTCCATAATGTGTCGGTGTGCTGCATGGAGAGAGGGAAGAACCAGCCAGACTGCCTGCTTACAAACGTGGTTTAGCAACGTTCCCTCCGGTGAGGGTGTCGTTTGGGCCGAGACCTTGTGATTCAACACTTCCCTTCATTTGCCTATACTCCTCAGGATTAGTGACAAAAATATCACTCAAAGCAGAGCTTTTTATCACAAGTGTAAGTGTTCAGGGTGCATCTCTGAGTTGTCACCCTCTGCCAAACTTCAGTCTTCAACATCCTATTGCAGATCTTTGGGCATCACTGAGGCTACAGCTTCCCCTCCAGGGATCAGATAGAAATATTAAAACCAAACAGCTATGGGATATATAACTGATACCTTTTAGTAACTCTAAAGCTAAAACCCAACTACTATTGCCTCTGATATGAAAAAACTAGGTCATTTAATATAAAAGTTACAGTGGTAAGTGCCCCAGCATAGCCTCCGAGCACTAGGGTGGACACCTATGGTCTGGGAGCCACACATGGGCCTGCAGAAGTGTTCTTCATGGACTCCAGAGGCCTGACAAGTGGCAGAAGCTAAGAAAGGATTCACTCTTGGGGAGTGGGAGCCACAGGGATGCCCAAGGGACTTTGCCAGCTACAACTTATACCTTGGGTCCAAAGAAGTCTGAACCAGGGCAGTGAAGTAGATGCAATACTTACAAATTAAGGGTAAGGTGGTGGGCAAACTATTTCTTCCATCAGATGGGTGAACTTGCAAGACGGGCAATGTGCTCTGTGAATCTTCATTGCATTTTCCTGAAGGTGGTGCTGGCGACCGCAGTCTTGTAGGGAGTTATGTGTGCCAAGGTCCTCGTGTCAACCATAGGCCAGAAGGGAAGGTTCCTATCTTCTGTCTTCTCCCTGAAGTAGGAGAGAAACTTTTCCTTGCTCAAATAGAGAACACATGAAGAAGGAGCCTAAGTTAGAGCAATTGTGAATTAAGGCAAATGTCTTACAAGTTACTTATCATTGATAATGACAGAATTTGAAATGCATTATGATGGAATTACATCTTAATTTCTTGACATGCATGATATACACTATTTGTCCTGGTCTGGTCTATATTAGCATGTTTAGGTAGGACCACAAAGATTCTATCAGTGGAGAGGATCACTGTTGGTTCCAAGATTTATCTTAATAGTCAGTCCGTGGAAGTTCTCTTTAAATGTATTAGGTAGAGCCCATCAGTGTTATTGGAACCTGCCACGAGCAAGGCACTGCGCTGCGGCAATCCCCCCTTGCTTTGTCACACGAATCCACATTTTATTCACGATAAACATGTCTTGTATCTCATTCAAGAGGTAAGCATATTTAAAAGTCTCAGGGCAGTGAGTAATCAGTAAACCTGGGGCCAGAGTTCAGGCTCTAGAATGGGATGTAATAACCCACCTAATTTCCTAAATTTTATTGAGATTAAGGCCCAGGGACCAAATGGTGTACTCACTGCTGCACTGCAGAGGAATCATTTGTCTCTACAAATTAATGTCTAGTAACAAATTAAGGCAGGAACAGACTAGTAGTACTATGAGCCTATCAAAACATTCAAAACCACCATTCTAGGTAACATTTGGAGAGTATCATCAAGCATAAGAACGATGCTGTGCCTGAGACACTAGCTATGTTTTCCAAACTGGGGTGCCAGTACCCTGTTATTTTATGAAGTTGAATGGGGAACTAGAATATGTTTGTAATATGTCATACTAGGTTTAGAGAAAAATACCGAGCGTGTAATGGAAGAACCAAGCAGAAGCCCGTACTCCAGAATGCACGCTTTTATTCTCTCTGTACGTTGCGCCATCTCAGTGAGGCAGCTCGCAAAGCATTCTGAAGTGTTTCCTCCTAGCAACGGATGCATCTGCACAGATCCAGCCAGGTGAGATGAGAGCCCTTATTTCATCTGATCAAATCAGTTTCTCCTTGCGAAGACAAAAAGAAACAATAGAATGAATGTAAAATAGAAACAATCATGACATTTTATTTGTCAACAGTGTGTTCAGACAGCAATGCTTTCAGTTACAGCTATTCTTAAATCTCCTGATTATCTCATGGTGCTGGAATTGTTCTGCATCTAGAGTATGAGTCCTATTATCTCAGTTCCTTCCAGTCCTACCAATGGGTAACCTTGAGCTAATGAATGTTCTGGTTGTAATTCTTCATCTATAACATATGAAAATGACATTTTTGTCTACCTGTCTTATCAAGATAAAGTGAACAATGAACTTATCCATTACCTGCTTAGGACACACAATAATTTATATGATTTGAGTTATAAAGTATGAGCATTTTATTCATTTTATTACCTATAATCTTCCACAGAGAATAGGAGCTCTTAATAATTTTATGTAGTCTAGTATATTTTCCATTGTTATTAATACATATGGTTTTTTTTAAAAAATCCAAAAAGATCACAGAAGAAATATTTTGTGATTTGGGGATATGTGACTGAAATTCACATGAATATTAGAGTGAATGCTCTTTTTTATCTAGTTAGAAAATGCCAATAGAAATCATAATTTTTATTTGACCAATTTTCAGAAACATCCTCAGGTATTATTGAATAAGTGTTGAATATATTTTTGTTACTTCCAAGTACATCTAGGTGCTATTGCTGCCCCACAGGTGGTAAATGATTTAATCTCCATATTGTTACTATCTTTAACTGCTACTAATAAAGATCAAAAGTTGGACACTTGGAAGGAAACTGAAAAATTCAGTTTTGTGAAACCAGAAGACAGAATATATTATATTTGAACTTTCATTCTCTCAATACTAACTCAAGAATTAAATTTGTATATCCAGTTTACATGTATGTTTAGGCTTAACTTTCTTAATTACATAATTTATTTACAAATGAGTTTATGGGGCTGTTTTTCATTGTGCAAAGCATGATGCCTTTTTCCTTTCACATTCAGAACTTTTAAGGGTCCTTTTGGCAGAGCGATAATTTTTCATCTTGTAATGAGTAAAAATAAGTTGAGAATGAGCAAAAAAGAAAAAAAAGAGAGAAAGAACTCATGGACATAGACAACACTGTGGTGATTGTGGGGTGGGGTGGCAGTGGGAGAGGGTACAGGGGGATAAACGGTAATGGAAAAACACAGTAAAAAAGGTGATGGATTAAAAAAATTAAATGTATGTTTTTGACAGCATCAAGGTTTCTATTAGAAGCTTGATTCTGGTATGAATGTCCTTCAATAATGTGTGTGTGACATTGAACAGCATGTTTTACTCTCACGATTTTTGTCTTTGACATTCATTTCAATACAGGCACATTCCTGAATCTCCCAGAACACTCTGACTTAAAGGGGCATCTCCACTGACTAATTTGTACAATTAGAGGATTGCCCTTCACCTTTTGATACAGGAAGTGTAATGTGTAGAATAATTTATTTAGCTTTGGAAACCGAGTCCAAGATTCCAGACGCAGTGCACCTAAGTAAATCACACGGGAAATGGCCCAGGTGAAATTAGCCTCTTTAAATCAGAAGGCTGCATAGCTACCCAATACCAAAGACCTCTGGGAGCTCATATAAAAGCTACCAATGCAAGTTAGATTATTGATATATTACGAGATAGCCACTAGATAGCAAGGGAAAATTGAAACAATAAATTTTTTCATAGGTAACTGACTAATACATGAATTTGTAGTTAGTTGTATTTTTAAGAGGGACTGTGCTTCGTTTTCCATGACCAAATGTATGTATCATTTCTACTGTTTCCACCTAATAGTAAACCTATTAAAGGTTTACTACAATATTTGAATCCTAAGGGGTATTTCATAGGGCAGGACTTTTCATCCTCACTGCTACCGGCACTTGGGGCCAGAGAATTCTTTGTTGCTGGGGACTACCCCGTGCATTCCAGGGTGTTTGGCAACATTCTTGGTCTCTACTCATAAGATTCTAGTAGCACTTTTCCCCTCGACGCCACCCCAGGTATAATAATGAAAAATGTCTCCAGACATTGCCAAATGCCCTGCTGAGAAGCAGAAACTTCCAGGTTGAGGACTGCTACTATAGAGCCAAGAAGGGAGTGAGTCCTCTCTCCCATCTCATTCCCTTTCAGTCTTCATCAAAGAGACTTCCTTATGATTGCTTAGCATCCTACATAATTACTGAGGGGGTCCTATTCCGTGCTTCAATAAAAAATACAGTTCCACTTTACGAAGAGCTCAGGAAGCACAATTTTTATCTTGGGACCACGTCTGTTTTTTGGTTTTTTTTTTTTTCATTGAAAACTGAATCAGTTGATTTAATGCAAGAAATTATCCAAAAAAGCATACCACCTCACCACTTTACTTGTACAGTAGGAAACTGGACTACTACTGAAAATGTAGCTGCTTGAATTCAAAATAAGAACATTAGAATTGAAAGTGTGTGTATAACAAGAATATATGGAATTAAATTTCTTTTACATCTTTTGGAATACAGTATGAACAGCTATTCATTACTGGCTTTCTTCTTTAGCTTTTGATGTGTCTATCCGATTGGCATGTGTGTGTTGCAGGTGACAGAGATCACAACTTATTGTCTTAGAGTCATGGGCAGCACCAGCTTTAGGCCAATTCAAAACAGGGTGTAGTATGGCTGCAAGAACCTCTGTCTCATGGTTTCGATCTGTCCTCCTGCATGTGAGGTGCTGGCCTCCTTTCCACAGAGGTTCTCTTATCATGCTCGCAAGGTAACTATCATTGAAGGTCTTAAGTTCGTCCAGTTTTTGTTCCGGAAGGGGAGAGAGGGCATTTGTATCTGAGGGTGGTTTTAGTCTTACCCAAACTATGTGAACTATATTGAATGGGAGAGAATTGGTAATACTTAGTTGGCTGAGAGAAAATGAAATTGTTTTGAGGACAAAAGTAACATATGATCATTTCTAGGGGTTTCTAGCCTGATTCACTAAAAAAAAAAAAAAAAGGCCTTTTAAAGCAGGCATCATGTCTTATATTGATTTTATTCCTCTTGAACCTTTATAATACTTTGTGTTCAACAGGCATGCAAGGAAGAATGTGCAGGTTACAAAGGGCTGGGAATCATACACTTATTCGCACAAAGAGATCAAAGCATTTTGTATTTAAAATAAAGCACAATTTCACAGACTCTCCAGAGAATAAGAGTACCAGGGGAGAGGGATACTATCTTATTCATTCTAATGTCATTCTAATGTTTTCATTCTAATGTCTTACCTGAGGTCACAGGGAGTAAGATGATAAAATTTTCACTTACACAATATCTTTTCTGAGAGAAGGGAGATCAAAAAGTCGTTCTCACAGAAGGGAAGGGGAGAATGCAAACATTATTATTATTAAAGGATTTATTTCACTAACCAAGTTGAGTTTTCCTATACAGTATAAAACCATGAATGTGGGCTTAACAAATCCCTGAATTCTTAGATACAGAACAAAAAAGATCTAGATATTTGTATCAGATTAAATAAAAAAATAGAGCTTATTTACTTCCTGTTTTCTTGGAGACTTATTTGGGTAAGGAAATTAAGCTTCAGCAACATGCAGTCTAACTTCACATCCCGTGAGATAGATGTAGAAGCTACGCTTTTTTTGACACTGCCTTATGGAAAAGAAAACAAAACAATAAACTGGCAAGTAATGCATTGTCAGCAGGGGTCCTGGTTTTGATCAATACCACGCTTCATTCGCCCTGAAGAATGGAAACATGATGTCCCCATTGTGCGTCCCAATAACACATCTCTGTATGTGAGAAATGTCGTCGTCATTTCACAGAACATGAAACACATTGTGTTAGGTGAAGTCTTAGATTTTTATATACTTCGACAAAAGCAAGACCATTCTTATTTGCACAACAAATGTGTTTAGTTTTAAAAATACAATTATTTCTTCTCGTGCAATAAAGATGAGATTTAAAGTAACTAATATTGAAAGCTGTTTTATTTATGGCAAAGCAATACAGTTCTAAATTACTTGCGTAACAATGTTCAGATGCAATTTATACACCACATGTGATTCATTGGAAACAATACATTTAATTTTTGTCAACTCAAATAATGATAAATCCGATCTTATAGTATTTCATAAAAATTCCCTTTTCAAGTTGGAGGATTACATGTTTATAACTTAGAAAAGCAAATACTAATTTATATAAAGAATTTAAAGAATAAAAATTATATTGGAAATAGTAGGAGAAAGAATGGTAGAAGCATCATGGGTGCAGTTTAAATGCCTTTGATGTTTGTTGAATGAAGGCTATTCAAATTTACTCTATCTGCTACTTTTCAGCAGAATTGTTAATTATCTGGGCAATCTTCATTTACAAAGATGATTCCTGAGCTAGATTTGGGTTTATACACTTTGGGTGACATTGGTAACCAGTAATAGAAGTCACAGATCTTTGAGGCAATGTCCTAGCATTTACCTCCCAGACAGAGCTGGCGAACCTGGGGTGTTTCGTGAAGGGGGAAATATTCTAGTAGTCAGCCAGGTGGTTGCAAGTTTTTAAGTGATATTTTCCTGTGTAGTTTTTTAAAGGGCAGTTGTTTGTTGTTTGAGGTTCTTCTACTTATTGATAGAAAAAGCTGCAAAGTATTCAGCTTCTCTAATGGTTGATCCCTTAATCTGTAAAAACCAAAATGGTGACAGTTAGAGAATTGTTTGGGAGGTTCTAGGAGAAAAGGAACATGGAAGAGCTAAGCACAGGGTCAGGGATCCTGGAGGCTCAGTGGGTGTTTGTTCCCCTTCTTCTCTCCGGCCACTCCCAAGACACTCCCAGCTCTCGTGTCTCATACCCTTAGGTGACATCCGGCTTCTCTCTTGCTCCCTCCAGCCTGAATCTGCCACTGTACAAAATGACCTTTCCTTTGGTGGTATCTCTGGTTCTACCCTAGACCAAAGACTTCAATGAATGGTATTAAATTATCCAAGTAGAATCATAGGCATCATTATATTCCTAAAGCAGCTCAGGGATTAGTAACATTTTAAATTTTCAGTTGTCACAGAAATTTAGAATAAAGTAGAATTTATTCTAATGGCAAATGATATAATAAAATACTTAGATTTTAAGGTTTTAAAATAGAATATTATAAATATTATAATTGCAAGTATGTGAAATTAATTGAACTCAGACAGAAAACATTTCTTAGATACCAAAGGCTATTGTTTTCACTGAATTTAGTAACAAATTTGATTTTTCTCATTACTAAATGTGATTTTCTCCCATGCCATTAAACGATTTTGTATACATTTTATGGGTAAACTTCCTAACAGCACAATCAGAAACTTTGCATATAACTTGAGAGAAGGAAACTATGCATGGTGCTTCTGTAAAAGGCGGAGCTAGAAAGCATCTTAAAAAGATCTTCCTTACTTCCTTTATGTCATGGGACCCTGTGAGTCTTCAACCAAAAAAGATTCATATTTTCCCAGTTCAATATGAGCCCAGAGGTCCCAGTAGAGCTTTACTTGTGGGCATTATGTATTTTCAGCCTTCCATGGAGAGAGAACTTGACTTCCAATAAGTTAAAAGTAAACACAGAAAAAAACTGAGTGTTTGAGACTTTTTCATATAACCCTTTGCCTGAATTGACTACTAAATTAAAGTGTTCTTATGAAATAAAATGGGAACCAAGGAAATAAAATATATTAAGTAGAAAACTGGAAAAACTTAATAATGAGAATAAATGAGGCCATCAGAGACACTAAGGTGGAAACACTATATTTTCAAATAACAGAAAGGCAGCAACATCTCCTTCTGGGACTTCATAAAATGGGTTTTAGACCTACTGTTTGTCGATAATGCAGGTAAAAATAGAAGAGAAGGGGCAAATAAATGTCACAGTCTTACTCTGATTGAAAATATTGTATTTCCTCAAAAGGATCAAAAAGGAACATATAAGAAAAGTTCCTTGCAGATTCTCTAAGAGATTATTTCTAGCTTCATAGGAAAATAGCCTTGCATAATAGCCTATGCAAGGCTAAATATCTTGCGATTCTAGAAAAATCATGCCAGGAAAAATAGCTAAACCCTGTCCTCCTTGGTCTTTCTGTCTGCTGACAATGCGTAGGCCAGCTGTTAGTGGATTGGAGGTGTGGCAAGGCTAAAGACGAGGACAACAGGTAAGAAGCTGTTTTGACAGTCCAGACAAGAGACAGCGAACACCTTGGCTCTGGTCATGTAGATGAACTGAAGGAAGGTGAGAGGGTGGATTACATGGCTATTTGGAAATTTAATCACCTGGCTTCGCTGAATAAATGGGGAGGGAGACAAAAAAAGGAAGGAGTCTAGCATGACACCCAGATTCCTGATGGGACCAGGAAGAGGCTACAGCCTATGTGAACTGACTTGCAAATATACTCAGCAACATGCAGTGTACAGCTGGTGTGTAACGCTGGCCCATGACCTTGGCCCAATAAGCAGCAGGGAAATCAGGTGATGTTTTCTTCATCCCTTGGGCATGTGTAATGCATCCTTAGTGGTTAGGACATTTCCCTGGGCTCTCACTCACTTCCGAATTGTTTGGGGGAAGATGGGGGAATAAATGGGTAGAACACAGGATGTTTAGGGTAATGTTACTACTCTGTATGATATTATAATGGTGCTTGCATGTTGTTAATTTGTTCAAAATTAGAATGTGCAAAACCAAAAGTGAACCCCAATGTAAACTATGGACTTTAGGTGATAATGACATGTCAGTATGAGCACGTCAATTGTCACAAATGCACCACACTAGTGGTGGGTGTTGATAATGGAGCAGGCTGGAGCCAAGGGGTATATGGGAAATCTGTGCATGCTGCTCACTTTTTCTGTGAACTTCAAGTGCTCTAAAAATGAAGTCTAATTCAGAAAAAATCGACAGCAATTGGAGCTGATGCGATGCACATGTCTACAACTCTCACGTCTTGGAGCACGTCTTGAAGGGCTGAGATGGTGGGCTGTGTGAAGTGGGAAATGGGCTGTGCCACGTGCCGGGACCTGTGCTTCAACGACCGAGGCACCACACAGTTCTGTTTAAGGGTCAGAAAAAAAATAGAATAGAGACATTCTAGGAAATAAATCACAGAAAGAAACCAGTTGACAGCAATTTCTTTCTCGTGTGAGTGTAAATATGTGATCTGCTTTACAGAGGCAACTCTCATCCCTGTGTTCTAGAAAACTCAAGAGCACATATGCATGTATGCTAAGTGCTCTTTTCCAAGATTTTTAGGTTTTTTTCTTCCTTTTCTTAAAGGTTTTTTCCTTATTCATTAGGACATATTACATGTAGGCTAGAACCTATACATGAACAAGTTTTCTACTTTGACATTGAAAATTCTGCTAGCAACTGAAAACTAAATCACTCAATACATTTTAATTGAATGCTGTTATGCTCCAGACACTGTTCTAAATGGCGGGGCTATACTAGTAAACAAAATACATAAAATCTTGACCTTCATGGAGTTTATAGTTAGGTTAAGGAAGAGAGAAAATAAATGCACAGTTAAGGTTATAATACATAAGTGCCAATAAGAAGGAAGCAGAAGGGGCTAGAGAGTGACCAGGGAGAGAGGTGCTTGGTCTTATCCACAGAGGGGTGAGGAGATGTTAGTGAATGAAGGACTCATGTGCAAATTGGGAAGAAAAGGGCTTTAGGCAGAGCGAAGAGCAGGGCACTCGTGGTAGGAGGAATAGCAGGCCAGAGAGGTTGAAACAGAGACATGGGAGGTAAGTCAGGCAGGTGCCCAGTGGGCAGATCATCTGGTTCCCTGGAGGCTGTTATGTATCTGCTGCTACAAACAAGTCATACCAAAACCTAGTGCCTGAAAACCTCGTGGTCTAGGTTATCCTCCCTCACTTGTCCAGCATCTCTCCTGACATGGTTTTCCATCTTAGCCTTCTTCACATAGTGGCCGAAGTATTCCAGGGGGAGGAGCTATAGGCCTCTCGAAACCTAGGTTTTCAGGGCTTGCTCACTGTCCCATCAATACATTCTAATATCAAAGGAAGTCACAGGCCAGCCTAGATTCAGGGTGTAGGGAAAGAGACTCTACTTCTTATCGGTATGAGCAGCAAAGCATCTGTGGCCATTTAAGAACCCTCTCAGAGGTTGTACTAAAAAGATTTAGACTTTTTTTTGTAAGAGTCATGAGAAGCAATGAGGGGATTTTGTGTAGAGAAGTTGTATGAGCTAAATTTGTTTTTCAAAGATCACACTGGCTTCTGTATGAAGAATAAATAAGAGACCAGGTGGAAGGCTAACACTAAATAGTATTCCCTCTAGTATCCATTAAACCTACCAAAAAAAAAAAAAACCTGGCAGCTTGCAATAGAGCTGTTATTGTTATAATCTGTGGGATCACTCATGGTTCGGTTTGCTGTAAAGTAGTATCAGATGGTTAGGATATTAAAATAAAGTTTTCTTTTTTCAGAAAAAGACAATGACCTTCCTGTGCTATATTTTCACTTTCATTTATTTTTGGTTAAATTTAGTTTTAAACATTCAAAAATCAGAAGCTTTCACATAAATATATTTCTTGTTCCTCTAGGAATATCAAGTATAGAAATTGCATGAAATTCTCCACATTGCGCTGGTACTTTGTCATTTAAAATAAGAATATGATAATTATATCAAGTAAGGCACTTTTATCACATCCTTGTCCAAAGAACTTCAAGCACTACAAAAACATTCATTCTGTAGTAGAAGCAACCATTTACATTATTGGCTATGGAAATCCTTCTAGGTGTGTGCACATTTCATAGCTATGCATACATTATACATGCCATAACTATGTATAGATTTCTAAGTTCAAAATAGCTGTCATTTTGATTTTTTCTTCTGTTTTATTGTGTTTTTTTGTTTGTTTGTTTTCATCACAGTTGGTGTAGAAAAGAAGGCCACATATTGAGTGAAGTCAAATAAAAGACTGAGCAGAAGACACCCGAAAGTGCAACGGTTAGGAGGGAGGAGAGGTCAGAGTTGGAGCCTGTGAAGAGGCTGCACTGCCCTGGCCAGGAGGGCGTCTCTGAGGTGGAGGGCCTCAGGGATTATCAACTTCAGTTTCTCCTCCAACAGTCAAGAAAGTGAGTCTTTAAAATGCTGTCAGGGACCCATCCTGAAGACTTGTGGGCAGAATGCAACCTGTGGACATGACTTACTTTACTTTAAATACATTATACTTTTAATGAAATTTAGTTTGCAATATTAAAACACAAGGAGCTTTTACATAAATCAGTATTTCCGGCTTTTCCTGAAAACTCAAGGTATCTGAGAATACTGGATTGTTCTCAGCCTTCCCCACCAAGTCTGCCACAATCATTTCTAATCCTGCTTGAACTTTGGTGACATTTTACTGTGACCTGTGGCCCACACGGGTTTAATGGCATACGTGAGGCCAGAAGCTCTTCCTATGTATCCTTCCTATTCTTTCTTCATGGCCTTTCTTTGTGGTTCTAGGTGTACTGATATTTTTTTCAGGCAATATTCATTCAAATCTTGCTTTCTTCTCCACAGTGGATAAAGCAGTTTGTGGAGATCACAGTTTGTTAAAGCTACTCCTACCCTTATACACTGAACAAAAGGCAGACGGGCCATTTCAGACGAGGACCGTGGGGGGTCATCAGCTGGCAGCGAAGGCCCCGGTGAATCCCCGCCTACTGAGGGCCACCGTGACAGCGACTGCAGCAGAAAAGAACCCATCATAAACTCTAATGACCATATCTGGTGCCTTCTCATTCAGAGTTTACTCATTAGAAAGCATCATATCTTTTAGCCTTTTATTAACATGCTATAAAAACATCGCTTTCTGAGCGCAGAGGCATACAGTGGAATGATTCCTGCTGCCAAGCAACAAATTAACACAAGGGCTTTCCGTGTTGCCTTACCGAGCTTGTAGAATATGCATTAGATGCATTCGTTAGATTTGATAGAGTCGGCCGAAACATTGTACTTATAAAAGGTTTCGTGTTAACATTAAAACGTCCTTTTTGAATAACATACAAAACTCTGTAAATGGTTCCACATATTAACCTGTAGTATATGTACACAGAATTCTTGCCGCCTTTCTTTTATCTTTATTTTGAAATAAATGTCTAGTTATCCTCCCTATGGTCACTCTGAATGTCACGGGATTGTTTATAATGAGCCATTTTGTGTCTTTGACTGGCTCGTGTGTTTAATAAAGCAAGAAATTCAAAGAGCTGCTTCATGTCTCATGGAAAGTAGTACTTCCCATATACTGTAACTGAGGTAATAAGTTGCCATGTTTATATATTAACACTCATGCATGTCACAACCAGCACACCTACACACACTCAGGCAGAATGATTGCCTCCACATTTCTGGAAAATCATTAACTGGAATTTAGAAATAATGAAAGCCATATTACTCACCAAAAAGGATAGTAAGTTTTGCAAGAGGTATAATAAATACATATTCTGGCCAAAACGTTTGTCACTTCATTGAAATTTATGTCCCTATAAATGATGATCGAATAAAAATATTATCAATCTTCAATTTTCTTGCTAGAATTAAAGGGACTAATAATAGCTGGTAAACATCGGTCTCAGAGGATGTCTAAGATGGCTTTGGACAATCATTTTTTTTATTGACCTCTTACTTGGCATATAATCAAATGATGTTGCCCTGGAGACCTTACTCCAAAGATTTCCTTACCTGTACACATTGCCCTGACTATTATGAAGCTTAGAGTCTTCTCTTGTACTCTAGTATCTGGCTCTTCCTCTAAGTTACAGATTATTAAATCGTTTTATATGTGATTAGCAGGATCGCTTTTTTACATTGTCTTCCAATAACATCTAGCTTATCTCGGAGTGCTCACTCGGAAAGGGTCAAGGAGTGTAAAAAGGTGAATGAGCTCAAATGACGTCAGAGAAGGGCAGCTGCGCTCTTAGGGATCAAAGCCCTCCTACGTCAGACTCTGTCTCCCTTTCGAAGCTGGCCTCCATTTGTGCTCTAGTCAAACTGGTCCAGTACCAGTGTCTGAGCACGCCTTCAACTTCTGTGCTTTCTTAGCCTCTACCTGAATTCCCAGTGCTATCTTCTCACTGTACTTCTACTCATCCTTTAAGACTTGACTCGTATCCTTCATACTTCATTTAAATAAGCGCTACCTCTGGACAATTGAGCTACTCTCTAAAAATCAGTTCCATGCTGTGAGCCCAGCCCTGGGCTCCATGATGGAGACATGTGGTTCCTATTTTCAGGGAGCTTGCTGTCCAGTCCTGGGGCCACACGATGCACCCAGTGCTCTGACAGAAGCATGCCCATAGGGCTGTCTGTGTGCAGAGAAACACAGATGCCAAAGATGGGCAGAGAGGAGGTGAAGCTTGGTGATCAGAGGCACCTGAGGAAGGACTGAATAGAGATTGTGGCAAAAAGAGAAGGATGAGCAAAGATTCAGAGAGGAATAAGAATGGGGTCCTCCTGGGCAAGTGCCGGTCCTGAAGTGGGGAAAAAAATGGCGAAGGATGCAGCCAGATCAGTGAGCAGCGAAGATCCCAAAGATCCCAGTGGGTTATGACAAGGAATTTGAGCTTTATTCTGAGTTAGCAGGAAGCACAGAAGTGATGAGAGAGATCATCTCCAAGACCTCCTCTAGCTCTGAAATTCTGTCATTTTCTGACTCCAATTCTCATGTACTTAACACTCAGCCCCAAACTAACTTGAATAGCTTAGTATTCTTATTTAGATCTATATCTATATCCTATCCTCCGTAAAGGACTTTGTAATAATTGTTCATTAAAATGCTTATTAGTTTTCTTGATTTTTCTTTTAAAAGTATATTCTGGGAGGGGAAACCTCATTTTACTTGCTGTTTATCCCCACAGTTTCTGGTACTATAAATATTTATTGAATGAGAGAATGAAAGACGTGGGTGGGGCCCCAGCCTGGGACTAAAGCATCTTCCTTTCAGTAGCCCAGGGCCCAGGGTAAGAGCCTGAATGAAAACACCCTTCATTTTTTTGATGCACAAGTACTGAAAGCCCATGGGGTGCCAGTACCTGGGCTACAATCCTGGATATGACAGTCACAGTCACTGACCTCTTGGGTTTTATATTCTGCCCTTTCTCTTGCCTCTCTACCCTTGCCCTTTGATTTAAAATGAAAATGAAAATTAGAAGACACTCCTTTCACAAAAATCATGGAAAACAATTTGAGAGGCTCTGGAAGCCTGCTGCATAGATTTTTGGCTTGCTGGAAGGAGCACAGAATGCCATGCCAGACAACTTCGGTGTGAATATTCACTCTGCCATGAGTAGGTATTCACTCTTGCACATTCTACCTTTCCCCTCTAAATCTGTTTATCCACCAGAAAAACTTGCTAGGGTAGCACATGGCCTTTGTCGGACGTGCAGTAGGTGTTAGATATTAGTTTCTCATCCTTCTGTTTTTATTTTCCTAAGGACCTGATTTCTTCATGGAAGCAGAGGAATGAAGCTAACCGGCAGCAGGCCAGCAGGGGCTTCCTGGTTTCAGAAGTCAAGACAACACGAAATCATTTCAGGCCCTGTGCCACCCTGCACAGCTGTGGGCAAATGCCAGCGCCAACTTTCAAAGCACATGGCTAGGAAGGATAAGAATTTTATCTCTTGTTTTATGTGCATTTTATCTGAGTTTTATCTGTCTTACAATGACCTGGGAGGCAGGTATTGTAATTAACTCACATCCATTTCGAGGAGGAGCCTTAGAGGCTCAGAAAAGCTAACTTGCTGAAAGTTAGACATAGTTGAGATTTGACTCCAAGTACATTCAACGTCAAGTCCGAGAGCCCTCCAACCCCCACAATGCACCACCACTCTGCCGATCATGAAAAAAGTGAAGTGCTATCTTTCGTGTTCTGGGCTGCTGCTGAATTTAAGAGATAAAAGGCAGAGATCTACTTTAAAAGTCTGGGAAGGAATATCAAAAAGAAATTGCACTGGGACAGCTGTGCTCAGAAGCACAAACAATCACATCCATCTGTATTTCTACTTTATAAAGGAGTCATTATAAAAAGCAATAATAAATTATACAAAACTAAACCTTTTATCAAGTATACTCTCTGTATGGAGGTTCTTTTCAAGATAGAAATGAAAGAATTCGGATGACCAGTCACTCTCATGGAAAAGGGTTTTCTGATGCAGCATCACGTGGCTGCTCCTTTCATGAACAAACATTCCTGTATTCTGAATGCTTTATGTGCATTTATTTGGACCCAGTGGAAACTAAGGGGGTGATAGCAATGATGATTCACTAACTTTTGCTTTATTTTACCTTCCTAATAACAGGAGGTCTCAGAACTCTGAAGCATCTCTTACTCTCTCTTCTTCCTTTGCTCCTTCCCTCACTTCTCTTCTTTACCTAGAAATATTTAGTAACACTGAGTCATTTCAGAAAGAATTTTCTGTCTCTAATTAATTGTGAAATAATAAGCATTTCTGCTATGCAGCAAGCTCCTCCCCCTCCTTTTCATGAATTTGCTGCAAGCTTGAAACAGTTGCCTGAGTGGTATTTATATTTATGCCAGGAAGCTATCCACAAAAATTGGAGTCCTTGATATGTAAAGAATTATCTCTTAGTCTAATCAGTGGTAGAGATTAAAACTTTACACCAAGGTTGAGCATACCAATCTTTTCAAAGATGAACATTAGGAAAGGACATGTCTCATTACATGGAAATAATCTATTCAAAACATTAAATGAATTATGAACAGGAACTAATAGATGTCAATTTTAGAACCTCATTTTTTAGTAGGCTATTCCCTGTTCCCTTGTAAACCTTAGGTTCCAAACCATCCTAATATTAAAACAAAATGCAATTGATATTTTTCATAAAGTCAAGTTTTGAGACTTACTAAAAATGCTAATATTGAAAATGCTGTCTTCCCTGAGTTAACCAATATGTACCGTATTAACTACGGACTTTAAGGGAGTCTGGTGCCATTTGAGTGACAGTGACCCACCCAGTGAAGGGACATCTTCCACTGTGGTGTTTCCTCTAACACTGATACAGCTGAGAATGTTGAGGGGTTGTAGCAATTTTGAAGAGATCTCAGAGAATAGTAAACTTCTTTCAACTATCAACCAGTGAACTCGACCCCAGAGAAGATTTTAAAATGTCTACAAATTATTGACAAGACTATTGCCTTACTCGAGTTCAGGTATGCTTTATGTGTTGCCATCCCCTCATACCACAGTGTGACATTCTCAGACCCAGCAGGACTCGCTGTAACCTGTATATAGCAGCAGACGAGGAGAGGTTGGGGTAGGGTGCTGTAAACAACATAGGACTGGCTGCTATTGATTTGTAAAAGTAATTTTGTGTAATGACTGAGACAAGGATTTTGAAATCTTATTTATCAAACAAATTCACTATAAAGCTAAAAGGGAAAACTAATAGGCTGAATGACAAAAGATTCTTAAAAGGAGTGTGATGATTGTAATAATCATGTCTCTATAATAATGATGTCTATATACTGACTACTTTTCATAAGCCAGATACTGGGCTATAACCTTTATATCCTATAAGAAAAGCATTATTATTCCAGTAATTTCAGGAAACTGAAAATCAAAGTAGCCTATATTAATCAAGATGGAATCTAACAAAATGACATTTAACAGAGGTTAACTTGAAGTTTTATTTGTGTCCACAGAGGTAACTCCAGAGATTGGAAGGTATGACTTAGTATGTACGTGGTAATTACTTACAATCTTTAAATGACTATGACCCAAACGTGAGTTACAAGTGTGATGTGGTTGCCACAAAACAGCCACCCGTTCGAGGTGGCTTCAACAGAAACAGAGTGGTGACAGCAAAGAGCATGATGGCCCGTCCACACTTCACTCTAACCTAACCTCTCCGAGAAGCTGGTGATGTCTGGGGGGCTCAACAGACGGAATACTTAACCTATCACAGTGACAGACTGATTTAAACCCTTAAAGCTGTGCCACTTGTAAAATGAATGATAATCTTACCATTGAAAAAAATTATAGTGGGAATGTCATTATTATCTTTAAATACATGACAGATTATCCCCTGAAGGAAGCCTGGACTTGGTCCGTATTGTCCCGAAGCACTGACAGACTCACCTAAAAGTGGTCAGTCTTGGATATTAGAAGGTGTCAGTGCATTAGGTATATCAAATGACCTGGATAAGCTTAGAGGTAAATTAACAAGCAGTACCCCATTTTTCAGGCCACCTTGAAGTTCTTTTCCTTGTTTTACATTTCCACTACATTATCTTGGCATAGATTTTTTAAAATATTTCTTAGAACACATTGGGCTCTGAATCTTTTGATTAATGTCTTTCATTTGTTCTAAAATACCCTCAGGTATTAACATTTTCAAATGCCTTCTCTAACCCACTCTTTTCTTTTTTCTTCTTCGTCTTAAGCTCTGTTTAAATGTATGTTAGATCTTCTTGCTCTATACTCTGTGTTTTATAACATCGCTTCTATCTCTTTTCTGTGTATTATATTCAGGGCATGTTATTTTGATCTATTTTCCAGTTCAATAATTTTTCCCTCAACTGGGTGTACTATGCTGATGTTTATTTTAAGTGTATTTTGGATCCTTGCAATCGCTGGATGCCTGATTGTATCAGATATCTATATACTTGATTTTTTAATGGATTCACTTAAAATATGTTTGTATGATTCCAGAATCTCCTGCCTTGAAAATTGCTTGTGTACTACATGTTGATGTTTGATTTAATCTGGAAGATAATGTGTGCAGACAATTAAGTTATAGTCACTTTAACTTAGAATAGCAAATATCTGATTCGATATCTCTATAACCAATGTCTCTAAGACAGTGAATCATAGTTTCAAGAAATTGAATTTTCCAAATAATTAAAATTTTTATTCTATATTTTGTATTTTTAAAGGCAATCTTCTCTTCCTACCTTTCATCCCTAATTTTTTCAAAGCCCTCCAAATAAAAATGTGATATATTTCATTAGCATTATCTTAACACAGATTGTAAGAGCTATAGTTAGTTTCATATTTAATGTCATTTTTCAAAAAAAATAAGTTTTCACAGAAATTAAACTTATAAAAATATTATCTTTTATATATGTCTTTTGTTCATTCATAAAGTGAGAAATACACAATGTTACAATGCCAAGTTCTATATGGGTTTCTTCTTACAAGTCCCTATAGCAGTAAAAAAAGTCTTTATCAAGTTCATGCCTGCAGTGAACTTTTGGTTCGAATAAAATGAGGCTAGCTTAAAACTGTTAGGCGTTCAGAAACACCCAGGAGGAATTGGTTTTCTTTTCATGTCTTCAGTGATGTGCTGGATGTTGGAGCCTATCCAGACATATTTTTAAAAACAATTTTAATTTGAGTAGATGTTTCTTTGTGATTTTGTTGTGAACTTATTTTTCCAAAAATCTTTCATGGTCTTTGCATTTTTACAGAGATATTTAAGTCTTTTCATGACCTAAAATAATGGCTATGGAAATATGGGTTATACACATGTGATGCATGGTAGGTTTCTAAAGGTCATGTGAAATAAAGAACTAAACAAAACACTTCTAGAGAAGAAGAAATGCTACTCCGTGATCATTGGAAACGGATAGAGCCAAGAACTATAAAATGGTTTCTAAAGATATTCTTTTGGATGTAGCATTTTATCAGTCCTTCCAGCCCCTTTGGGAAAGTTATTGATAAGCACTGAGAAATAGGATTATGGTATATGAAACAGGATAATTTCCACAGCAAATGTTTACATTTCTTTCAATCTTTATGTATGTTTATTAGACAAGATGCTTTCACTCACCACAAGCTCCAAGAACCCAGAACAAAAGGGTTAAAGGGACATTGACTAGTCAAGGGATGACCTTGGCTTCAGGTAAGAGTGGAAATATCACCATCAAGGCTTGATCTCCCTCTAGTCGTCGTTCTTTCCCGTGGCCTTTGTGCCAGCTTCTCAGGCAAGCACTCTTCATGTGGTAGCCCCCAGAAGCTGCAAGCTTATAGCTTGGCAGAAAGACAATGCCTCCTTCCCAGTAGTGCCAGCAACTGTTCCAGACTGTATGCTGTTGCATCAACCAAGACCCCTGGTTCTTTCTAAACCAGTGACCATGATCGGTAGGACAGAAATCACTGTTCAGCCACGAGTCTTCCACCCAGACATAGGCTCACAAGGTCTGTGGAAGCTGGGGAGCCAGGGGAGATGGACTCACACATACACGTGAACGGAAGTGAGGAGGAAGATTTTCCCTAAAGCAAAAGTGTGTCATTACCAGAAGAAGATCGAACAATCGTTAGATAGGCAAGTACTGCACAGGTCCACATGACATGGCGTATAGAGTAATGCACCTGCGCCTCAAACAAAGCCTTTAAAAACATGCCCCTGAATGCTCCAAGCGGACTAAGGAAAGCTCCTGATGTTTTGTGAAAATAAAGGTTCTTATTCTCAAATATTATCTCTAAAAGTAATCTATTTTTATTCACCAAGTTTGACTAAACCTTGTACCTTCATGAATACAGAGTTTGAAAATGACCAGAATAAAAGGAATCTAATAAAAAACATGCTTTTTGATGGACATCTTCAACGTCTGGAAAATTATGTTGAATACCCAGAAGCTCATTTGAAAAATGTTAAAATAGGAACTTCTTAATATAATAAATGTTGAGCCCTGGACAAGTGGCTCAGTTGGTTGTAGTGTTATCTTGTGCACCGAATTGTTGTGAGTGCAACCCCCAGTCAGGGTGCATGTGGGAAGAAACCAATGGATGTCTCTCTCTCTCTCTTTCTTCCTTCCTCTCTCTCTAAAATCAATAAATATATATAAAGTTTATCCAGAAAAGTCCAGCCACTGTTAATAAAAAGAGAATGGTTTGCCAAGGAGAGTGGACTGGAATGCACATGCGTAAACAATGACAACTTTACCATACTAGTCAGTGGGGGTGGCAGACGCCATTGAGTAAACATGTGTACTGTGTGGCCATTGCATTCAAAATGACTGAGCGAGGAGAGGAATGAATCTGCATCAAATTTTGCATTAAGCCCGAACATACCTCCATGGAAAATATTAAGATGACTCAGAAGGCCACAGCTATGGGCAACTGGTGATTGGCAGCTTCATCATGACAATGTGCCCACTTATGCATCACATCCTATGCAGTTTTTTTGGCCAAATATCAAATCACTCAGGTGACTGAGCCCCTCTACACCTAAGATTTGGTGCCTTGCTACTCCCAGCTTTTCCCCAAACTAAAACTGTATTTGAAAGGGAAAAGATTTCAGACCATCAATGAGATTCAGGAAAATTCGACAGGGCAGCTGATGGTGATTGGGAGAACTGTGTGAGGTCCCAAGGTGCCTACTTTGAAGGAGACTGAAGTGTCACTGTCCTATGTGTAATGTTTCTTATATCTTGTCTCTTCCTCAATAAATATCTCTTTTTCATAGTGCATGGCTGGATACTTTCTGGATAGGTGCTCTCTCTCTCTCTCTAGAGAGAGAGAGATGTCTTCCTTAGTCCGCTTGGAGCATCCAGGGGCATGTTTTTAAAGGCTTTGTTTGAGGCACAGGGTGCATTACTTTATATGCCATGTTATGTGGACCTGTGCAGTACTTGCCTATCTAACGATTGTTCGATCTTCTTCTGGTAATGACACACTTTTGCTTTAGGGAAAATCTTCCTCCTCACTTCTGTTCACATGTATGTGTGAGTCCATCTCCCCTGGCTCCCCAGCTTCCACAGACCTTGTGAGCCTATGTCTGATACATATATATATATACACACACACATATATATATACACATATATACATATATATACATATATATACATATATATACATATATATATATAGAGAGAGAGAGAGAGAAATGGCCTTTTTCATGAAAAAATATAATTTTAGATCTCAAAAAGATCTGGAAAATCTTCAAATACAATTATACACCTAAATAATTTTAAGGGTATTTCTGAAAGATTTAAGTTTGGGCTTTGGAAGGACTTAAAAAGTCATAAATATCAGTGAACGCAGAGGCCACTGACTCACTCACAGTGCTGCTCACCCTACTCCTGCTCTGTGGCTCCAGGAGTTGCCTAGCTCTCGGCTCTGCACGTACCTGCCTTAGGTGCACAGTCTCACCCCTTACTATGCTGGCACACATTATGATACTATGAAGTAATTATCTCGACTCATTAGCTCACAAGGCAGAATAAAAAACATCTGAATTGAAGCCACAGTAATTCCCAAGTCATGTTGGATGGAGTAAAATAGATCACCACACAACTTTCAGAGAATTGTCTTTTAAAGATATTGCATACGATGTTCAGTTTCAAAAATTCCCAAGAGCTATTTTTAATCCAACAAAAATTAAAAAAAGAGGACAGTAGATATGGCTATAAAGGGCATAGCCAATGGTGAGAAACACAAATCAAAGGAATAATTTTTATGCATAAAGGAGATTCTGATATTTTCTTGTAAAGGCAGAACATTAACAACTAAGGCCTTTGTTATAGTGTAGTGTGTACCCGCCCAGAGCAAGTCACCAGATGAGAATGTGACCCTTGGTCAGAAGAGCACAACTGAGCTTACTGTTAATTTGAACAGACACCATCATATAAAACAAAGACTGAGATCAAAACCTTGTCATTTAGAATGTAAATGAATCCTGCTGACAGAAAACTCTGCCACACCCAGAAGCCTGGAGTCGGCATGGGAGGCCCTGTGAATGGCTGTCTATAAGAGCTTGTGGAGAGCCGGGGCTTCCCCTCACACAGTCTGTGTGCCTTTGAGAAAGAGGAGGAGGAGGAGGAGGCGACGAACACAGTAGCATCCTGAAGACACTGTGCATTTATGCTATGCAGTGTAGAGAACTCTAGAAGAATAGCAAGGTATTTTGTTTCCTGGTTTCTTCACCCCTCCCCGCCCATCCCAACACACAATCTCAAGTATTTGAACTTGCAGAAGGCTTCAGAATGAGAGGCAGAGTTGAGGTAAGTAAACAAATGAAAACTGAAGCCTTTCGTATGTTAACAAAGTGATGGCTCAATTAATTACTTGTCGGCTTCCAGCATATAGGTGAGGAAGCATTTTCCAGAATTGTATAAAGTCTCTGCCACCTATAAAAACCTGTCTCAAAGTTCTAGTTCTCTACTGATGTGGAAAGCAGGACAAATAAAATGGCATTGGTCCGATCAAGAAAGCATAAAGTATACAAAACAAAGTGGAGTCACTCATGTCAACCAAGATGGCCACCAGTCAGCCATGACAGTTTTGTTCAAGACAGAAACTACCTAAATCAGAGGAGACACATCTGAAAGGAGACACACCTAAGATATCTGCACATATGATGAGAAAACAGCCTGTCTGCAGAATGGGACCATCCACAGATAGGCTCCTGGGAAAATTCCACACTTGTCATTGGGGAGCCAAGACACTTATCAAGAGACCCAGAAGGGTAGAGTCCACCACTTTCAAGGTATGACTGAGGCAGGCTCCAGACCCCTGCTGAGACAGCCGAGCTCCACACACCAGAGTGCTGCCCCATGCCACGCTGATCTCCCTTGGCATCGGCCGCAGGAGGCTCTGCCTGCTGGACCGAGGACTTCGTCTGCCCTGCTGCCCACCTGGCTCCATAGATTCTGTCTTGCAAGACAATGATGGCTCACTTGCCACCTGTGCTGTCTCCCAGGCCCACAGACTGAGGCCTGGGTCTCAGGTTTGTTATCCCCTAGTTCTCTCATGTGATGTTATTATTGATTGTTTCTGAGTGATTTGTATTGTTACTAGGTTAGTATAGATTTGGGTTAAATCTGCATTAATACAATCTGAGTGAATAGCATAGTCACCCGTGTTACTCCCTATTATTTTTTTGGTGCCAGGGTCACCTGAAGGACTGATGGCTTGGTGCTTTCGGTTCTTAAGGCCTGAGTCATACATCCGAATGGGGACTGAAGACTGACATAGAAAAGACTATATCGTGAATATATGCTTGTGACAACTGACTTCGAATTAGTTTCCTTAGGCTCTGGAATTTACCAAACACTTTGCAGTAACTAAGAAGACAGTTCCCATCACAAGCCCCAATCAACCAGGCGATGGAGGGAGGAGCAGCTATTCAGAAGAGCTGACCAGTAGCTGGCTGAACCCGAGTTCCTAACACTCAAGGTCACATCTGCCAGGCGGCAGGGTGTGTTGTGGCCTAAGGTCTAGCCCCTCTGGACATCCTTTCCCACCTCTCTGCTGCTTCCTTGGGGACAAAAGTTACCTGGAACACATGGTAAGTTTTTTACATAGTGCGGGGGGAAATGTATGTTTGTTACAACGGGCTGTTCAAAATGCACATTTTTCCTTTGATTTTGGGAGCAACGAGGTCACTATATAGATCTCCAGATCTTTCGTTCACCTCTCCTCCCTCACTTACAAAGTTGGTAAAAATATCTTAGTGATTTCTACCTCCTCTGGTCCTCTTTGTACTACAGAATTTCTTGATGAAATACCCCACTGTTCATCCAAATATACCTTTCTTTCCAATTGCACCAGGCTCTTATGTTATGCCTAATTCACCCTTTCTCATTTTTACATATTTTTTCCTTTGTTTGCATATATGCTTGGAAGAAACACATTGGATTCTGTTTGTTAGTCACACTGTAGAGTAAATACATTTAATTAAAAGATGAATTGCTTTCTTCTTACTGAGCAGGCAGGTCAATTTCAGGCTAGGTTAGAACAGAGGGCAGTACGGTGGGCAGAGGGGACACTTGAATGGGGGTTCCAGGTCATGAATTTACACAGAGAAACATGATGGAACCAGAAATAAAGAGTACAGGTAGGGTCTGTACAAGGAAAGCAGAGGCACCACCAGGAGGCAAGCGAGATTCTTGGAAAAGAACCTCCTAATGGTGCCCTAATTTCTAATTTCATTTACTCTATAATTTTGCAAAGAATGGGGATCATCTCAGCTTTGTGTCATCAGCAGGTAAGATCAGGAGAGGTGGTTATGAAAGGTAATAGTTTGAACTGACACGTATTACATTCATGTATTACGCTTAAAAACACGAGAATGAATAATGTTTGAAACATACAGTATCACAAACTAAGCAATTGAACTTCCATTTCTGGAGAGGTGTATCAGGTGCAGATGGTAACTTCAGCAGCTGAGGAGGTTACTGCTTTGTCAATGCCCTCTAGCCCCACTGCTCACGATGTGCACTTGGCCAGAGTTTAACCTACACACGCTACAGTGGGACTGTGATTCTTGAACTTAATTTGTTCCAGAAGGGGAATCAGCATGAAGGGGTTGTTGGGTCGAGAACTGAAGCCTTGTGTGACAACAAAGACTTTGTTTTTCTGTGAACCACTTGGTCAAGGACTGAATTGTTCAAGATGGAAGACGTTTGAGAACTAAGGTTTTACTGGATGTGGATTTTATTCAGTAACTACTGATCTGTGGTTGGAAGTCTGCAAATGCTGGGGCCTGACCGTGTTCATGGATCTGTGCCATTTTATACAGGGGACTTGAGCCTCTGTGGATTTTGGTATGTGTGGAGGATCTGGGACAAGTGCCCCATGGATGTCAAGGGACAATTAAGTTTTCGATTATGCAGGGGTTGGTACCTGTAACCCCCTTGTTCAAGGGTCAGCTGTACTTGCCCAAGAACTGTGGGAAGAATAAATGATGTAATGAACAAAGTGCACACAGGAAGTGTCGGGTAAGTCTTTCTTTCTTTTTCTACTAGTTCCCTATCCTATTTCACCTTCTCCTTCTTTCCCTCCTCCTCCTCCTTTTCCTCCCCCAGGTAATAATTTAAACCTGAAATGGACTTCTCAATAGCATTGCTAGACAAAATACAGGGTACTCAGCAAATGCAAATATGAGATAAACAACAAAATACATTTTAGTGTAATTATTGTATGGCATATACTTACTCAGTCAAATCTCAATTCTTTAATGTCTTGGTTCTTGAACAATTTGGTTCTCGACTAAGTCGTTCACAAAAAAAAACATCTCGACTGTCTAACAAAACTTTGGGTCTGGATTCTCTAACCAACAACCGTTCATTCTGATACCTGTATGATGAGTCATGTGTCTCTCAGGTGATTAACGAAGGAGATGGAGTTTTTGAACAAGTCACTTTTTGAACAGTTTCCCAGAGTGAATGAAGTTTGAGAACCAAGATTCCACTGTACTAAAGTTTTATTTATATGAAATTCAATTTTACCTGAGTAACTTGTACTTTTATGTGTTAATCTGGCAACCCTGCTACAAATATGTGTATAATTTCTCCTGGTGGTAGAAGACTGGGAACTGTTCGTGTGACTTAGTCATCAGCACTCTAAGAAAGCAGTTGAGAGAATGCCCTGCGTTTGAGAGGGACAGTGGCACTCTCTACAGCTACAGGGATGAATTCAGCATTGTTGCTCGTGTTCGGTTATGAAGACCATTCACAATGTATTTCCTCAGCTAATAAAACATCTTTTTAAGAATATGGTAATCTATAACTGATGGTCTGGGCCCTACTCATAGAGAAGTAACAGTAAAAAAAACTAATGAGACACATAATAAAGATTTAAACATCTGAATTCATCAAGCATTCCAAAGGAATTTTCAAGTACTTGAAAATTCAAACTGCTAAAAAATGTTTTGCCAACTATATTAATTTGATTATAAAATTGATCTGTTTTTAGGAATCTTAAGCCTTTTGCTTTTATCTAATCTATCTTTAAAACTAAGAATGATGTTTATGTAAGTTATTTTTAATGTTCTTAAAACCTTGTGAGTCCTTTTGTCCATTTGCAATGTCTTATTTTTTCCAAATTATATTATAATTTATATATTATGTAAAGTGTTTTATTCTCACATTGTGGCAGAACATTACACACCAGGAAAGGAATCGGATTTTCTCACTTGAGAGACACTTCTGCCCCTCCTTGCACATTGCACATTAATCTAGAGCGAAGACATGTTTCACCATTTGGAAGTTATTCTCCCAAATGTCAGAGTGGAGTGTTGACATTATAGGCTTTTATCTACAAAAATCACCCCTTTGAGCATGAATATCAGTCTAGATGTGCACCTTTCGACATTGTTTCTTATCATGGGTTTGCTGTTTTAATGTTACTTTTATTCTCCAATTAGTTGTAAATCAAATAGAAACACCTTCTTTTCTAAATAACGACAAACTTTTGTGTACTTTAAAAATTTTGACAATATGGCATTTACCACGATCACCCCGCACTTCACTTTTGGAAATTATTAACATATTTGGCGTTCTCAAATTAATTCCATCTTCATTCATTTGCATGAGTGACAGCAAAATCATGAAGTGAGCTAAGTCGGTCTCTCAGACACCCTCCCACTTATTCTCGACCTTGTTTCTCCTTCCCGACACCTCAGACATTTGTGGGAGAAATGAACAAATGCATGTGAAAGCCATCCAGATGGCTACTGTGGAGACCGGGCTTCAGTGACTGACAATGTACAGCACTTACTCCTTCGCTGAGACAACTGTCCGATGGACTGGCGGGAATAGGCGAGTATTCATCGCTGTGACATTTTCTGTCACCTCTAGAAACCGACAGGACGAAACAGAGCAGGTTTTTTAGATTAAAATATTTTTTTACCTTCACTTCTATGTGAGGAAATCTCATGGCAGCAGTGATAATTACAGTGACATTTGTTAATATTTTATGGTTCATAAGAACTTTGATAAATCAGATTGGAGGAATTATTGGCCAATGATCAAGAAAAGATCTCTTCTCCCCGTGAGACTTTGAATTAATCAGGCTTTTTGTTTGCTTTGTTTTTTTTTATCCGTTTTTAAATGAGACAGGAAATGATTGATTGAGAATCCAAAGGACATACAATAGAGACAAGTGTTTTGTTTTTTTGGTCAAAATATTATTTTTTATTTTCTCCCAAGATGGTATTGATTAAGTATCAGACATAATCCTCAGCCCTCTGCTGGGTGGTGTTGCTTTTGTTTCAAAAGAAAAATAGCGAAATGCCCCTCCTTTTATGAGTGAAGGGCGAGGGATAGAACAAGGAGGTTCAGCCATGGATAAAATCTCTTTCTGTAACTCCTGGTCACCACTTCTAAGGGGCAAAACTTCATTTCTTATATCCTAAACAACTGATAGTGGTTATATTCTACTATAATTTTTCTCATCTGGGAGGCACTTAAAATGGATCCTATTATTTTTTAATAGGAAATAACAAAGGAGTAGCATGCTTTATTTCTCAAGAAAGATGGGAAGTTAAAAATGTTTGCAGAACATCTCAAACTTCGGTCCTTTCATTTCTGTAATGTACAAAACATCTCTGGGTAACAGAATGGCCCTCCCTGTCTGCATTTAACTCTAGCCAAGTATACTAATAATATTTATCAAGTTCCCCTTTGCCATGATAAGGAAAGTCTGTCATACAGCAAATAGCCAAGAAGCACTGGAACTGGAAGTGCGTAATTTTCTGGGAGATTCATAGCACCTTTCCACTCAAAGTGTGGTCCCTGGACCAGCAACCTCAGCATCACCTCGGAACTTGTTAGAAACGCAGAGATTTCTTATTAGAAATAGCCCACCCCAGACCTACTAAACTGCAAACTGCATTTTAATAAGACTCCAGCTGATATGCATGCACATTAAACTTTGAGAAGTATTATCTTAGCACAAACACAGTATTTGGATAAAGCCTTGCAAGGAACCCACGAGGCACATTATAGCCATTACCCTTTGCATGGTTATGAGGAAGTTGAGGCTTTGAAATGTTATTCACGATAATCTTAAAGTCCCTCAAGCAGATAGGCTTTAGTAACTCTACTAATCATAATATAACAATAAGGAAAGACGGCAGCGCACCCCATGAGTGGTAAGAGGGCTGGCTCTGGAGTCAGACTGCCTGGATTGGAGTCCTGGCTCTGTGACTCAGCAAGTGTAAAATCTCGGGCCAGTTGCTCAATATATTTGTGTTTTAGTTTTCTCAATGGTAAGTTAGGAATTCTGAAAGCACCTATCTCTTGGTGTTGAACAGGGGGAGGATTAAATGAGTACATTCAAACAAAATGCTTAGAACAGTGCCTCGCATGTAGTACAAACATGACATATTGTAGACAATAGCAATAGCAGGTAGAGTAAGGATGGCAGTAGAAACTAACCTTTTTTTCCATCACTTACCACCCATTACATTTCATTCAGTCCTCCAAATAACTGTGTAAGGTACAGAGATACGATGTCACCTGTGCCTTGTGGTGGAGGGACTGAGGAGAAGCAGTTTTGCCAGAGAACACACAGCGGGCTGATGGCACTAAACCTCAAGACTAGGCCGCACGTGATCACTCTGCTCTGCCAGGGCTGCCAGTTCCGGTCTTCAGAATGCAAGGCCTCCATTTTTCCCCCGAACGTCACTTTTCTCCAACCATCAATGAGAAGAGCATTTTCAGATGACGGATGACTCATTAATGCCATTTGGTTCGGAACACATTTATCAAGCCTTTAGAGCTGCCTCTGCTTTGCTCCAGGTCCTGTTCCTTTCCTCTGCCCCAGCCCCAGAGAACACTCTGTCATTCTTTGTTTGCCTCGGGTTTCAAATAAGCATCAAAATACTCTTAGAAGCTAAGAGTTCCAGCATCCCTAGGACTCTTCCTAATAAATAGCCTCTTAGCATGTCTGTTTCTAGCCCTTTGAGGGAAATTTGCATTTTGATAGAAAACTTCTGAAGATGAGAAGCCCTAACCTACAGAATGACTATCTAATGATTCTATATCAGGTGCAAGAGGACAGTGCCCTCTAGGGTAAAACACAATTAAGGAGGAATAAAACTTTTTTCTAGAGAGCCTCTGATCTCTGTGGGCCTGTAGGCAAACGGTGTCCCGGATAACAGCACACCTGCAGAAGTCCTGACTAAGCAGCTGAGTGGAATGCGGCAACCTACACGCTTTAGCAGGTGTCGATTCTGATTCTTGATTTAACCTCACTAGTGATTTTCACAACTAAAAATTTCAAAATGATCTGTATTGGCCCAGTAAGCTGGAAAACATTGCCACACCAGCAAGAGCTTGAACAGGGTATGAGTTTGTGGATGGAGGACATAACAGATGCTTTGACTTTTTTCTGTCCCAAGGGAAAAGGCAGCCTGAACTGAGAAGGCACTATCTAGGAACCGAATACTATATTAGAGAGTATATATCCAACTTCAGGAAATCTGGAATATAGACTGGCATGCCAATAATTCCAGATTTCCTAAACATGTGAGGTATCTTTTCTAGTATTTTATAACATGAAGGACTTGTAAATCTGGGAAAATAAATACTTTCCGTTGTTTTTAATGAGTACATGTGTAAAAGTACTCATGGAAGATTACTGAACAGTGGAAGTGTGTTGGAAGATTCACTGGACAATGTCTGGAGTGTTATTGAAGAACAGCCCTTGGTTAGAGTAAACACTGAAGTATTTGACAAGACTGTAATTCTACATCCTTGAGCAAGATGAAAAAATAATAGTTGAACCTTGAAAGAGAACAGCCATTTGGATGCTTTGTTGTTTGAAATGGTATGGAACTAGAAATGGGGTTTCTAATTGGAGAAATGGAATTAGGCTAGAGGCTTCAGTTTTATAACGATCCCTGTTTAGAACATTAGATGCTTCTTTGTCTTCGAAAGGGCGCAGGAGACACTACAGGTTGGTTAAGGACACATGAGATCAAAGTAACACAAGAGCATGTGTACGCCTAGAGATCAGTATTTCAGGAGAGAATACAGTCTAAAAGATTAGAAGACTTCCAAAAATATGTGACAGCAAAAAAAAGGGGAAAAAAACACAAAAATCTAACTAAAAAGAAAATAGGACAAGAGAATATGTAGCGCATCGTTGGGCTTCATGTGATAGCTCAAACTCTGAAACAAAAGAATATCACGACCAACTTTACTTTTCTTTTGTAACAGAAATATTAACATGAACACTATGTTGCTTAAAGCAGTTCTAGAGGTACAGAAATACAGAAAAACAGGTATATGAACAACTACTTTAGAATTAAAGAGTTACAGCAAAAAAGAACACTCCTCTTAGCAACTTAACAAATCCAAACAAAAAATATATATAAAAGCTAAAATTTTTCTATATTTTGTTTCTATGAAAGAAGAATAGAAAGACAAGTACAGCCCTTCACAGAAAGTTTTATTTCATTAAAAAATTAGTTAAAAACATTTTTTTTAATATCTCAGGAATACTGACCAGCTTAGGCCACAACTGTGGTGTCAATACAATGGCCACTAGCTGTAATAATACTCTTCTAGTCTGAATGGGAAGTGCTCAGAGTGTAACCTGCATGCCCAGTCTGTCTGTTAATACTAAAAGTAATGTAAAATATCTCATTAATAATTTGATATTGATTACATTTTGACTTGGTAACATTTTGGATGCATTGAATTAAATAACTATGGTTCTCTTTACCTTGTTAATAAAGCTACTAGAAAATTTGAAATTACGTATGTGGCTCTTACTATATTTCTACTGGACAATGCTAGGTTAGACCACTGATGTCCTTAAACAGGAAATTATTTGTTGGCAAGGTGATTTATTTGGGCCTTTTTTTCCCCTCAGAGAAATGATGTTACGTACGTTTCTAAGGCCCCTCAGACAGTTGGCAATGCCCACTTGGCCCCTATAGCACCTGAAATGTACCAGCTCTTGTTACCACCATGGAACACTTGATAAAAATTCTTTCTCTATGGACAAAAAAGTTCACTAATCCTAGTTAGGAACACCATCACTCACGCTCCTGAGTCGGGAGTGTTTTGGCGAGGGAACTACATGTACAGGTAGGTACATGTGTGTGGTCATACATTTGCATGCTAGACAAAACCAGAAGAGTAATATGGTTGCAGCCATATTAACAAGACAAGGTAGTATCTACCTGTCTGTAGCATTTGTAAGAGAGCAAGTCTTTACACCACCATTCTACAAATACTGTCAAATCTACGATGGCAGCAGTGGGTAGATTCCATACTCAGGGTAACACCTGCTGAATGAATTGTACTACATCTTAATGTCTCAAAATGCATGAATCATTAAGAAATGTATGTTTGAGTTGCCTGCACCTTCCTGATCGGGAACTACTTAGAAATGATCCTAAAGTTCGCAACTATCTCTTCAAGTTCTTTGGCACACATGAATATGAATCAAAATCTCAAGGAATTATAAAATGCTAATTGAGCTGAATGGAAAAATAATATTTGAACAAGAAATTTACATCCTTCTTATTAGCACATATAGCTATATTAGAGATCATTGGAGGTTGCTGATCTGGTGGGAAGTGGTCCAAGTCAGTAGATCTCAAGCCTTAGAGATCAGAACTATCCGCAGGGTTGGTCAAAACACTGGCATCAGGGCCCCATGTCCGGTTTCTGATTCACAGGTCTGGGACGGGGCCTAGAATCTGCATTTGTGAACTGCCCAGGTGATGATGCTGGCTGTCGTTGGCATGGGAACCACATTTTGAAAGCTGCTGGGCTTATTTTTTCTTCAGTGATTCAAAACCGTATCAGTAAACATTCAATATTATTGTGTATTAGTTTCAGGTGTACAGCACAGTGGTAGACAATCACATACTTCATGAAGTTGTCCCCTCCCCCCAAACCCCAATATTTCAAGTATCCATCTGGCAACATACTAGTTATTAGGATATTATGGACTATATTCCCCGTGCTGCACTTTGCATCATCCTACTGTTTTGTAACTACCAATCTGTACTTCCTAATCCCTTCACATTTTTCACCTTCTCCCAACCCTCCTCCTCTCTGCAGGCATCAGTCTGCTATCTGTATTTATGGGTCTGTTTCTATTTTGTTTGTTCATTTGTTTTGTTTTTATATATTCCATATATAAGTGAAATTTGTCTTTCTCTGTCTGATTTATTCCACTTACTGTACTACCTGTAGGTCCACCCATGCTGTTGCAAATTGGTCAAGTAATATTGCATTATATATAAATATATGTAACACTTTATTTTATTTTATTTTATTTTATTTTATTTTATTTTTTTATTGTTGTTCAATTACAGTTGTCTGCATTTTCCCCCAATAGCCAATTTACAATTTACAATTGGCTATTGTAAATTGTGCTGCTATGAACATGGGGGTGCATAGATTCTTTTGAATTAGTGTTTCAAGATTCTTAGGGTATAATCCAGCAGTGGAATTTCTGGGTCAAAAGGCAGTTCCATTTCTAGTGTTCTGAGGAAATTCCATACTGTTTTCTACACTGGCTGCACCAGTCTGCATTTCCACCAACAGTGCAGTAGGGTTCCCTTTTCTTTACATCCTCTCCAACATTTGTTTGTTGATTTGTTTGTGATGGCCATTCTCACCGGTGTGAAGTGGTATCTCATTGTGGTTTTAATTTGCATCTCTCTGATGGCTGGTGATGCTGATACAGAGAGCCCAGAGACAAATGTACCACTACTTTTTAGTCCACTTTCTACTAATGGGCACTTGGGTTGCTTCCATATCTTGGCTTTTGTAAATAACGCTGCAATGAACACAGAGGTGCACATATTCTTTTGAATTAATGTTTCAGGTTTTTAACTGAAAAGTTATTTTTTAAAAAATACATTCTCAGATAAATAAGCAACAGGCCCTTGTAAACACTAAGTCATCTGCACATATATAAGTATTCTCAAGGCGCATTAAAGAAACTGGGTCACTCAAAAAAACACATCGGTAAAAAGTTCTCCTTTAGATTTAGCAATTTTTACAATTTCATGTAAAAGAAAAATATAGAAAAGTCATGTAAACAAACATCCATTCTAAAATTAAGCATTCCCCTAAGAAAATCATTGTTGAGTAAGAAATTCATATCTCAAAGTAATATGTTTATAGTTCTTATTCTCAGTAATCAATGAGTTTTATACTTTAAAAGTTTCCTTTTCTTTTTAACATAAAAAGGATGCTACATTAAGTCTTTCTGCTTTACATGGAACAAAATTAGTTTTAAAAATTCTGTGTTTAGGCAATATATGATTTTACCATGATGTGAAGGGAGTAAACTTCCTAAAGTGATGCAAAGAACAGAATCAATATTTTTCAGTGCCATTTGCTCAGTTCATAACCCATATTAGTGAAACTTTTTCCTTCGGGATTTAATCACGATATGATCTCTTGGCATTGATGTTTTTTGTTAGCCTGGTAGTTTTGTCCTAAAATCATTTAAATATTTAAGACACATGAACAAAATAGATCTGTCATCTTCAAATATAGAAGTCATAAAAGTTACAATGTTATGCTTTTTTAAAGGTTGTATTTATTTTTAGAGAGCGGGAAGGGAAAAAAAAGAGAGGGAGAGAAACATCAATGTATGGTTGCCTCTACTGGGGCAACCATACATTGATGGGGCGCACCCCCTACTGGGGCCCTGGCCCACAACCCAGGCATGTGCTCTTACTGGGAATTGAACCGGCAACCTTTTAATTTGCAGGCTGGCACACCATCCACTGAACCACACCGGCCAGGGCAATGTTACGCATTTTTAAATGTATGTCCACTCTAAAAAACTTAATGTTATTATTAGCAAATACTACTGAGAAGCAACTTTGCATTCTATGTGTTTTAGCCTATCAATAAGTATTGTCTTGACAATCATTTAATTTGTGTCTAGGTCCAACATTCAATATTTGGTACTTATCTTGTCATACCTCACAGATGTTAACACTTAAGCCATCATTGACTAACATCTGGTTTAAACTCACACTCCTTTACTCTATCAGGTTCTCTACAATCTGAGCCTAATCCACTTGCTCATAATTATTTTCTTAACATAACCTTTGGTGAACTTTTAGTGGACAGACCTTGAAATTTGCCTCGTGTTTTCTTGCCTCTAAGCCTCAACCTGAAATTCCCTGCTCGCTCCTCTCTTGTTACACAAATCCTACCAACCATCGTAGTCTTTCCTTACTAAGTCAGGTCTCATTGGACACATTATTGGACAGGAACTATTATCTAACTTTACCTGTTATTGCAATTACCATTCACATTATTATGATTTACCAAGACCTAAAGCAAGACATTTACCATAACCATCAAAAGTATGTAGGCATGTCTAGCATCCCTACGTTAATATTGAAAACTCGAGCTCAGAGAGGTGGGTCTAACTCGCTCAGTCACGTAGCTATTGAATAACAGAGCTGAGATTTCCTTCCAGATCTTTGTATTTTGCAGTTATGCACTTGCAACCAAATTACTACATTATATTGCATGAGAGCCTCCCAGTTAAATGGGTTATCATGTTTTTAATGGGTAAAAAGTAGTCTAGTAAGAAGAAATAAATACTGATAATTACTTGTGATTTTATTTATATTCAGTTTATAACATTGTGTATTTAAAAAGGTACTTAATTCTTCTTCAGCCCCAAAGCTCAAATCATGAAGCCCCTTATTTTGTTTATGAATCTAATAATTCTTGTTAAAATGAATTCAGTTTCACCTTGATAATGCCTGATTAATTTGTCAGACTAAATTCTCCTAGATATTTAATAGCATTTATAATGAAGTTTAATTAAATGTCCTTAGACACTTAAAACTGTAGTCCCAGATTTATCTGATTTTCTAAGGCCTTTGAAACACCTAACAGTGCAGATTTGTAAGTCTATATACATCTACATTCTTCGGCGCATGTAAGCAACCTTTGTAAATCTAATAAAGCAAACCTCAAAATTCAGTAACTCATATTCTCTTGACTAAACATGCTTTCCAACATGTTTTAAAAAATAAGCAAAGCATTCTCTAAGCTGCACAATAATTTCAAATATATTACTACATGTACCTAAGCCCCCCAAATTAATTCTGTCAGTTATTCATTTTTATCACTTATTTCCATACTTTATGGAAGTAACGATTATTTATGGAGATAGCAACTAATTAACAACAAGTCGGTGGTGAGGAAGCAGAATTACCATCTTGACAAGACTGAGGCCGCTTGGTTTAAAGTTCAGGACCATGATGGATGGGTTCAGGGATCCCTGAAATGAGCGATGGACAGGTGTGTGCAGGAGAGACTGTTCCATGACGGACTGTCCTCTGTCTTGAGAGCTGGCCCTGGGCCAGTCTCGCAGGGGGTTAGAACAGAACCACAAATGTGATTAGTGCCTTCATGTGGGCAGAGAGAGAGAATGATACCTTTTATATCTATATTTATTTGCTTTATCCTGACTGTAAGCACGAGGTATCTGGACAAGACACAGACTGCTTATTTACTTACATAACAATCTTAGCGCTGGCTCCCCATGCCTCGTTTTTGTTTCAGGGCAATATGGTGAGGGCATATATCCCGTTCTGTGTAAAGAGCAGGGGCTGTTCAGGTGAGGACTTGAGAATTATGGGTCTTGGAGCTTATACAGGGACTGCTGCCGAGAGACAGCTTTCTTCCCCTGCTGAGCAGGGAGAGAAACCTTCGGCCTGGAACGGAAACAAACCCTCTTTGAAAAGAGAAGAGGGAGGTTACTAGGTTGTTACAATATAAACAAACTGTTCTAGGAAAGAGAAATTTATTCATCTCTCCTGAATTTTCACTGTCTTTAATTTCTAAGGTTTGCTTTCTATTCACTCACCTTTAACCCAGGTTTCCAGTAATGTTTGCTCAGAAACCCTGACCACACGGAAATATGGAAATATTTGTCCCAACAGGGAGCTCCTGCCCTTCCTTTATTGCTGTCAGGCAGCCTCAGCCAGGTGGGGAGGCAGCCCCGGCTCCGTGTCATAGACAGTGAAGCCATATCGTGGTTTAGCGAATAGAAATAAATGATTCCTCTGTGAAAACAGCAACAGCCACCAAACAAAACTTTATTACGTTAAGACAAAATAGCATTTCTTTTTTTAAAGATTTTATTTTATTTATTTTAGAGGGGAAGGGAAGGAGAGAGGGAGAGAAATATCAATGTACGGTTGCCTCTTGCACCTCCCCTGCTGGGAACTGGCCTGCAACCCAGGCATGTGCCCTGACTGGGAATCGAACCGCCGTTGTTTGGTTCGAAGGCCTGCACTCAATCCACTGAGCTACACCAGCCAGGGCAAAATAGCATTTCTTTTTCAATCATCATTTCATGATAATCACTATAAAGATAATTATAACTCTAAGTGATCTACCCAATTGGAATTATTTTTAAAACATTTTTATACTACTTTTAAAAGCTTTAAACAATAATTGGGATATTTTTAAATTTATTTTTTTCTATGATATATTCATGGAATAAGTATTTAAAATAAGCAATATGTTTAAGAAGTTTAACATTGATTTTTCTTAAGTAAAGGAAAATATTCAATTATACCTTTAAAATGCAGTAGCTTGTATTGCCATGTCCCTTCTCATACTTTGAAAATTGTGACACTGAGCAATTTTTCTTTCTGTTTTTAAAAGATTTGACTGATTGTTAGCAGTGTGTAACAATCAGCTTTCCCAATTGTTATTTCTGAAACATTATGCATTTCTTTAAACTTGGTAATGCCATTTGCTATTACTTGTTTTAATGTGTATTAAATTCTAGCTTAGACTGAATAGATCACTAATTAAGCAGATGGAATAGTTCTTCCTGTAAGTGTATTTGTTGGTGACATTAGAGGAAACATTCTGATGCCATAGGTTAATATGTTTTGTGAAAATTAATTCTATAATACTGAATATGGAATTGATTTCCTGTTTCCTTCGCCAACTAGTGTGGGACCCTCTTAAACTCTCTTTTTGATCTCTGCCATTAACTTTTGTTGGGTTAAAATAATTAATCATGTGGGTTATACATCAAAGGAAGATCAGCAGCTCATGGGCAATAGAATAGATACTACTGAACCCCAGTTTACTTTGGTTGAATTAATACTATTTTAAGAACGTGCATAATTAGTTAAGCTATTAATGTGTGTTTGGCAACACAAGCTTTCCAGAGCCACTGAACTAAAGTAGTGATCCTTAAATTTTTAGCCTCCATGAGAATCACCTTGAAGTCTTGTATAGCTTCCCCACAGCAAATAAATTTGCCAAGTTTTATGTGTGTGAAATGGATGGCATGAACTGGCAAAATAACCTGTGTAAGATGTTGGAATCACCAGCATAAAATTATGAAAATCATATGTTAATTAAAATGTAAAATTATATATGTTAGCGAGTCAGTATTTACTTTCTAAGGTGTAGTGATGGTTTTATACAAATTTAGTAGTAGTTGGTTAATTTTTCTATTGGCATGTGTGTTTTTATTCAAACACCATGCACCTGTTACTGTTGTTAAACTCTGATGAATCTTGAGAAATATTTTCCATCTCTTCCATTCTGATTGACTTGGTACACATAAGAACATGTGGAAATGATGGATGTTGATTTGAATCGATGAGCTCTGATGGCTGTGTCAATGGACTATTTCCTAATTGGCTTCATTCTTTCAAATCCTTTTCTGTATACTTTTGGTAGCTGTCATGTGTCTTTTGAATTGTATGGATGTAATCTATTAATTTTCTTCATTCTCTACTATTCTTCTGAGGAAAAAGTATAGCAGCAAATATATTGGTGTTTCCAAATATTTATTATGACAATTTTTAAATTATATCAGTATCAATTTTCTTTTTTTTATTTTAGTGTTAACCTTATAAAAATGCACTGTCCTTTGTTTGTACCAGATCAGATACAACATGGTGAAAAGAATGAAATATTAATAATAATAATGAGAAAAGTTGGCAAAACAGTGAATTTCGAAATACATAATCCTTGCATTGTATGTATATTTCATCTGTGCTTTCTTCACATTTCAGTGTAAAGTTCCTCTAGTCAGCCAATTAGTAGAAACATTTATGGAAGAAGCAATTGAGAAGGACTATCACCTGGCAGGAACTTGCATCTGAGAGCAGTGATAAAGGGGAGGGGCGGGGAACAGTCCTGCCTTTACATCAGGGGGACTTGTGTGCTCAGAATTTGGATGACCGTAGGTAGAAGGAATAAGGATAGATGGGAGGAAACATTTCTCAGAATGAGGTTTGTCAGACTTTGCAATGGCGAGGCTGTGAAAAATGCACCTCTAGGATAATCTAAATTCAGCTAAGGTCTGCCAAGGATAACTTTGCTCTGGTAGCAAAGTGTCAGAGCTTACCAAGTTCTGTGCTCTGGCACACCGTGGTCTCTCAGGTCATGGACATGGCGGCATAGTGATGACTTCAGCCTCAGCAATGCGTGTGTAGGCCTGAGACAGCTGAGCTCAATGGCTCCCTCCTTCCTTCCTTCCTCAGTGGGCCTTGCCAGTTACCTCAAAGTTGCATAAATTATCACCATTTTATGCCTGATGTTTCTTTTAAAAAGTAGAGAAAATGACCATTTGAGGATCATTTTCTTGGAGCCAAGCCGGCCTACTTGCTGTCCTCCACCCTGCTAATTAATTTTTTGTTCTAGGCTTCCATGTATGGCATGCCCCCCTCTTTCTAAACCATTATGCAGAGTATTTCTTAAATAAGACACAAGAAATAAGCCATAATGCAAAAGATCCTTAACACAATATTACACTTACAACATCAGAGAAAGACACTAACAACAAAGTGAAAAGAGTTTCCTTAGGCTGGGAAAAAGTCATACAAAAAACAATTTAATAAAAAAATGGAGAAGGGAAAGTAAGAGACAATTCACAGAGTAGGACAATTAGAAGGTCAACAAGCATCTGAAGGGTGATTACACATACGGAGCAAATTCAAACAGTGACATTCAAGTTCATGATGTAAGACTGGTGAAGTTCATTACCCCAAAAGTAGATGAAACAGGAAGGAATGGAAAGTCATATCGGTGCAGACAGACTGGAGAGCACTTGACAGAACCTGGTAGATCTGAAGAGGCCGACATTGCAGTGTGACTTCCGCACCTACACAAAAAGAGGTAGCATTTAGCAACATTATAAAAACTACCTAACAGTTCTTTAAGCATAGAAATGGGTTAACAGAACACTCTCTAACACTTAAAATGAATGAAATGGATTCAAGTGTGTTAACGCATGAAACTATTGAAACAATGAAAACAAGACAAATGGAAAATTATATGTACTACATGGTGCTATTTAGGCAAAATTTTGAACTTCCCCAGGTGTACTTCCAGCAAAGTGAAACACGTGCAGTGGGACTGCACAGCCAGGCACTGGAGCGGAGGTGGGGTACGTCAGCTTTGCGACAGCATTCATCTCTGCGGAGCGAGGGAGCCCCGGGGATGGGATTAGCTGAAACTGTAACATTTTGTTTCATTTCTTTTTTGAAAAGAAATCTTTTAAAAATGTATGAAGAAGCTCTAGGATCTATTTAACTTCCTTGTTGGATATCATACTGGCATGTTATATTCTATAATTGTGGTTTAAAATGTTTCATAATTGAAACTAATTTTTTTAATGAATGAGAAGTCTAAAACCACTCAGTGTAATCTTAGTTGATTATGTGTGTATGTGTATGAGGTAGGACCCCCCAATATGGAATTATTTTCTGGAGGGCAGGCCCCTTGTAATGCAGGCTTCCCCCGCTAGGTGAGTGTTCTATGAACCCCTCTGTACCAGTATAACAGCTGGCGTTGTTGTGAGAGGTTGCATTTAGCTTCAGTTAATTTCTTTCAATGCATTTGCCATTTCATGATGGGTGATTTATGAGTGCATCTGCCCACACCATGCTGAGTGGTCAGCATGCTGAGTGGTCAGTGACCATGCTTTTGGTCAGTTTTTGACCAAAAATGGCATGACCCCCGTGTCGCACCTTCTCTATTCATCTGATCTCACCCCTAGAGACTTTCACTTTGTTTTCCCTAACGAAGAAAGTCCTCAAAAGGAAAAGTTTTGCTGACAGAGAAAAGGTGAAACAAAAGATGGCAGAAGCACCAAAAGGCATCAAAATTGACAAATTCCAAAACTGTTTTGAGCAGTGGAAAAAACATCTTCGTAGATGTATTGCACCGAATGGAGAGTTCTTTGAAGGTGACTGAAGTTTAAACGTGTAAGAATGAATACATAATTTTTTTATAAATAAATTCTGGTTTTTTTTCAGTCCCCCTCATGTCTATGAGACTTTATGATTACCTCTATTTGAGCAGTATTTTTTTAATTTTCCCCTCAAATTATACATCCTTAACTTTAAGGGATCAGGATGCAATTTCTACAGTAACCCTCTTATACCTAGCTGATAAATAATTACTGACTGTGTGCACTCATTAAACTGGAAATCCTCATATGTTAAACAGCATAGTATTTGCAAAGTTGTCAGATCCCAAAGGAGAAAACGAGTTTCTGGGCAATAAAATTTCATTTTAACTTTCCTCTTTGTACTGTCTGCTCCTTTCTCCACCTCCCTCCACTACTTTCTCCTGTCTCCCACAACATTCTTTCAAATCCATCAAAATTAAGGAAAGCAGTGTTTCAATACAAATAAATATGTTATTGCAGCTTTAAGAACCCCTGTTCCACCTTGCGGTTCAGTAAGTCGAAGCTCTTGAGATGAGCCCATAGAAAACCTGCAAATGTTGGTTCTGACCCAGAGGCATGTCAGACCCTGGATCAGATGTCTTTGCCAGAGGCAGGGAGTTGTGGGAAAAACACCCAAATCAAGCATCTCATCATCTAATGTAGAAGCTGAACAACTTTAGGGACTGGGTAGGACAAATAATTTTTGTGAAAAATGACTACAGTAGGTGGAAGGTGTGTGCATAGAAGTAACATCCTGCTAATGTCCTTCAAATATTCCATTTTAATCCATCAATCTTCTGAGATCTATTTTATTTTAAATAATCGATACAATTATTGTATGGAAAGCAGGCTGGAACTTTTGGGAGATTAAGCCTGTTGGAGAATCCTGTGGTATCTGTGGACCTTATCTCCAGAAAAACTCATAGGGACATAAAAATACACATTTTCGTGTCATTTCAGGGAGGCGGAAGCTCGTCTCCGGACAACTCCCTATGGTTCTGCGCACTCCAGGTGAGCAGATGTGTCCTAAATGGTTTCTAAATAGCCACAGTAGCCACCTGCTGAGAAACAACCTGAAATCATTATTTGTCATTGCTAGATAAGAACTTACGAGATTTAAATAAATTGTTGATGATTCACTGAAAAAGATCAAATGACACTGTTATTCTTTTCAGACTGGAAATTTCCTAGACACAAAATTTCACAAAGAATTCTGCAACATTTAAATAAAAAGAGGAAATGGATTCTTTCAACTACATTTCTGGCTTTTAAAACTTCATTTCTGTTTACTATTAAGACAATTTGCAAAGACCGAAACACAGTGCATTGAATTCTTTCAGGCTCATTGCCTGATTTTTCTTAGACCCGGATTGCATGATAATTAGCAGTATTGAATTTGAATGATGCGAACATAGAGGAAAAAAACTGGTTTTTAAAATCATAATACCACTCTTTTTTGTTGTTGAGACCCTAATTAATGCACTTTTATTACTTATTCCTATACTGAACGCAAACAGCCCTTCTCAGGTCAGACTTCATCATCAGTACCCTCTTTTGCTCTTTGTTTTCTGGAGAACGTCTCATTTACCCTTTTGCTCCTCCCAGCTGTCCTCTCTTCAAAGGAGTCCCCCTGGACTCCTTTTTTCCCCTATATGGCTTTCTGTTTTCTCATTCACTTGAAAGCCAGTCTTTGGCTTCCTGGCCACTTATTCTTATTCAACCTGGTCAATGGAACATTCATGTCTCCTGATTCGTGCCTTCTAATCAGCTCACAGTATTCTTGACTAGGGAGTGAGTGGTGCGTATGTGTAATACTGGGTTTACACAGGTAGTCCGAACCGTTGAAAAGCCCAGGTCTCCTTACGATACTACAGTATATCCAGCAATGTTAAAGTACTGGAGGGCAAGGAATTAAACACAGGAAGCTCTATGGCCCATATGGCTAATATCTGTAAGTAAAGGGAACGTATGTGACAGAAAACATGTCGGGGCAGAAGGAAACCTGGGGCTGCGGTGGGTGTAAAAAGCTTCAACTTCTATCTACCACTTTCTTTTTTATCCTTTGAAAATCATCAGCGAATACATTGATGCTTGTAGCTTCTCTTAAAAGTTGTCACCTGTCAATGATGAAGATGATGCTGATAATGATAATTAATATTTATTGAGCATTCGTACTCTAAGTGCTTCGTGAGCAGGTTCTCATTTAATCTTCATAATAATTCTATGAGATAAATAATTATAAAATGACCATTTTCCCTATGCTGCATGGTCGAAGAACGGAGCCATGCGGAAACTTGGTTTGAACTCAAACACCCTGACCACAGCGTTCATGCTGCTAATCACGAAGCTCTATTATCTGCCTCGTGGGAAATGGAATCCAGTATGGAGTTCTGCTTTCCTTTCCCATTCTCTAGGCATTGTGACTTCTTAGGAACTCTTATCCAGTCTTTTGGATTAGAATCCCATCTATATTTTGGCATTCCCAAGATCCCTTCTCCAGCCTGGATCCAGCTCCTGTATTGGCAATTCTAATTTGATTTCTAATAGACGTTTCAAATTGGTTTCTTCTCTCAAACCAGCTTCTTCTGCAGATTTCCATACTGGAAAAAAATGGCAACTCTATCCATCTAGTTGTTTAAGCCAAAAATGTTAGACTCGTTCTTGATTAAGCTTATCTTTTACACCTAAAAACAATGCTTTCAACTGGTCACTTTCCCGGCTGTATTTCTGTTCCACTGTCCCAGCAGCTACATTGTCTCTTGCTTGAATGACTATAATGGCCCCCTAACCCATCTCTCTGCTATCGATGCTACCCAAATACGGTATACAAAAGCCAAAGGGAGTCTTTTAAAAAGGTCATATCACTCCCCCTTAAAAACCCTTTGAAAACATAATTCAGGGACTCCCATCTCTTCAGACCTGGACGCTGTCGCCACGTCTACCTCTCTTCTTGACTCCGTCCACGCGGCAACATCAGCTTGCCTTCACCGTGGGCCTGCTCTGACCCAGAGCCTTAGCATTTCCTGCTCCTTCTATCATGAGACATCTTTCTCCAAATATTTTCATAGCTCGCCTTTATGCTGCCTTCACAGCTTGGCTCAAATGTCAGGTTTTCCCTAACACATCCAGAGAGCAAAATCCTCTCTTCAAACTCTGACACTTCTCATTCCCCTTAACTTGCTTAATTTTTCTCCATAGCATAACATGCCATCTTTTTTCACTATAATAGTATTTGTATCTTCCTGATTAAAATGTAAGATCCATGATGGCAGGGATTTTGTTCATCTCACTGCATATCCCCATCACTGAGATCCATGCCTGACGTAGTATGTGTTGAATAAATGAATGAATTTACACTTTCAATAGCTGGGTATGAGGGCCCATGTCTGTGTGTCCATGGAGAGTAATCCAGCATAGAAAGCCATTCTCTGTATAAAAGCAATGAAGTCAGATAAATATATGAGATTACTTTTTAAATTTTTTTGACCAAACAGCTAATAGGGTATACACACAAAACTCTCTCAATGAACACAATTACGTAGTGTGGAAAAATTGAAGCACACGATATTTTTCAAAATTTAGCAGTGTTCCTAATAGTCACTGGCAATTTACCTGCTGCCATTTAGATATCTGCTCAGGTCTCTCATTACCCCAATATCCCAGCAGCAGAACAGATGCTGCCAATGCCTGGAATCTGTTTGATACTGGTCTGTAAAGAAGTCTCTCACTGTTGCAGTTTCTCCTGGCGTCTTCTCTCTCGTGTAATAAAAGAGGGGTCTTATTTAGAATATTAAGGGGAGTAGAGAAGACCAAGCATAAATGATATACAATCCTTAGTGCTCAGAAATAGTTTTTCCTTCACCACTCTTCAGCACGTGACAATCATGAATTTTTCTTTTTGTTTTTTAAGATTCCCAATCTTCACAGTTGTGGAGAGGGGGTAAAGATTGTTAAATCAAGAGTAGAAAGAAATTAGAAACTGCAAAGTTAGGCTCATTTGGAAAAAAATATTAGTGTAATAGTAATAAGATATCTTAATATTCATTTTAGAAAGTTGAGTAATTCTTTAAAAAAACGACTCCTTATCATACATAAAGCCTTGTGCTATCCACTACCTGCCTTATGGAATCAACAATCTAGCAGGAGAAACAGAATAGTAGGTTATGTCAATAATTGATTAAATTAAGTCAAATTAAGACATCCAGGGGTAAACACTGGTTTCACCAATAAATTACATTGTGACAGTTTATAGTATGTAATATGAAATATAATAATATGAAAAGGACTTTGTATTATGAACGCTATCTGTAACTTAAAATTGACAAGTTGATAAACAGATGCTCAGATAGCATACATATTAAAAAGTGTTACTAAATTACTCCCAAGAAAAAGAATAGACCTATAAAATATCAAAACAAAGAAAAATGCGAAAAGTGTACACATGGCACTGCTGGAAAAGAGCATCATTGTTGTAAACATGATTTCCTCAGAGAGGCCTTTCCTAGCCAACTGTCCAAAGCAGTTTCCTTCATTATTCCAGCGTTCTTTATCACCGTACTCTATCTCATTCCAGGCACTAATCACAGGATCTATCTATCGATCGATCTACCTAACTGTCATTTTACCATCAATTTGTTTTGCTTTGCTTATTTGTTGATTAAATGTCCGTGTGTGAGAGTATCCACTTCTGAAAGGCGAAAACATTGACTACCTTGTTTTCTTTGTATTTTTAGCATGAAGAACAAGGCTTGTAGCTTATTTTTAATAAATATTTTTCAATAGATGACTCATAATAAAAGCATAAAGCAGGCTATATCAGATTCCTACTGTGTGTATATTTTGCTGAATGTGTGTCAAACATTAAGTGTGCAGTGCCTTTAAGTTAAGTTTTGAAATTTTTATTGTTACTCTATTATAGTTGTCCCAATTTTCCTCCTGTGCCCTCCTCCGCCCAGCTTACCCCTCACTCCCACAGTTAATCCCCACACCATTATCCATTCCAAGGGTCATTCATACTTGTTCTTTGACCAGACCCCCTTGTTTCACCATTATCTTTCTCCTTCCACCCCTCTGGCTGCTGTCTGTTCTATGTCGCCATGTCCCTGTTCTATTTTTTTGTTAGTTTATTTTGTTCGTTAGATTCCTCTTATAAGTGAGATCATATGACAGTTTTCTTTCACCAACTGGCTTATTTCACTTAGCATAATTTTCTCCAGTTCCACTGATGCTGTTGCAAAAGATAGGAGTTCCCTTTTTCTTTCTGTTGCATAGTATTCCATTGTGTAAATGTACCACAATTCTTTAATCCACTCATCTACTGATGGGCACTTAGGTTGTTTCCAGTACTTGGCTCTTATAAATAGTGCTACTATGAACATAGAGGTGCATAAGTTCTTTTGAATTGGTGATTTGGGATTCTTAGAGTATATTCTCAGCAATGGAATCACTGGATCAAAAGGCAGTTCCATGTTTAATTTTTTGAGGAAATTTCATACTGTTTTCCACTGTGCCGCACCCGTTTGCATTTCCATCAACAGTGCACCAGGGTTCACTTTTCTCCGTGTCCTCACCAGCACTTGTTATTTGTTGATTTGTAATGATGGCCGTTCTGACCAGTGTGAAGTGATATCTCATTGTGGTTTTAATTGCCTCTCTTTGATGGTTAGTGACACCGAGCATCATTTCATTTGTCTATGGGTCATCTGTATGTCTTCCTTGGAGAAATGTCTATTCAGGTCCTTCACTTATTTTTTGATTGGATTGTTTATCTTCCTGGTATTGAGTCATAGGAGTTCTATATATATCTTGGAAATTAAACCCTTTTTCAATGTATCATAGGCAAATATGTTCTCCCATATGGTTAGTTCCCTTTTCATCTTAATGATGGTTTTTTTTTAGTCATACAGAAGATTTTTAATTTGATGTAGTTCAATTTGTTTATATTTTCCTTTATTTCTTTTGCCCTAGCAGACATTGGCAAAAATATTGCTATGTGGAATATATGAACATTTACTACCTATGTTTTCTGATAATATTTTTATGGCATCATGACTTCTATTTAAGTCGTTTATTCATTTTGAGTTTACGCTGGTGTACAATGTAAGTTGGTGGTCTAGTTTCTTTTCTTTTTTTTGCTTGTACCAGTCCAGTTCTCCCAACACCATTTATTGAAGAGACTATTTTCACTCTATTGTAAGCTCATGTCCCCTTTGTCAAATAATAATTGTCCCTAGAGACATGGGTTTATTTCTGGGCTCTCTATTGTGTTCCATTGATCTATGTGTCTATTCTTATGCTGTTAGCAGGCTATTCTGATTACAGTGGTCTTGTAGTGCAGTTTTATATCAGCTATTGTGATCCCTCTAACTTTATTTTTTTTCTCAAGATTGCTGAGACTATTCAGAGTCTTTTTGGTTTCATATAAATTTTTGGAGTATTAGTTCTAGATCAGTGAAATATACCATTGATAATTTAATAGGAATTGCATTGAATCTATAGATTGCTTTTGGTAGTATGGGCATTTTAATGATGTTAATTCTTCCAATAAATGAGCAAGGTATATGCTTCCATTTATTTGCATCTTCCTCAATTTCTTTCTTAAGTGTTCGATAGCTTCCCAAGTATAGATCTTTTACCACCTTAGTTAAATTTATTCCTACTTACTTTATGTTTTTGTTGTTGCTATAGTAAATGGGATTTTTCCTCACTTTCTCTTTCTGATAGTTCATTGTTAGTGTATAAAACACAATCAGTTTCTGAATATTGACTTTGTATCCTGCTACTTTCCAAAATTCACTTAATAGGTTGAATAGCTTTTTGGTGGAACCTATAGGGTTTTCTATGTATACTATCATGTTGTCTGCAAATAATGACTGTTTTACTTCCTTCTTCTCAATTTAGATGCATTTTATTTTATTTTTCTTGCCTGATCACTGTGGCTAGAACTTCCAGTACTATGTTGAATAAGAGTGGTGAGAGGGGACACCCTTGTCTTGTTCCTGATCTTCAGGAAAAAGCTTTCTGTTTTGTTCATTGAGTTTAATGTTGGCAATATGTTCTCATATATGGCCATTATTATGTTGAGGCATGTTCCCTCTATTCCCACTTTGCTAAGTGTTTTTATCATAAGTGGATGGTAGATTTTATCAAATACCTTTTCAGTATCTGTTGATATGATCATGTGTTTTTTGTCCTTCATTTTGTTTATTGGTATATTACACTTATTGATTTGGGAATATTGTACCATCTTTTCATCCCTGGGACAAATCCACCTTGATCATGGTTTATGATCTTTTTAATGTATTTCTGGATCCAGATTGTCAATATTTTGTTGAGGATTTTAGCATCTATGTTCATCAGAAATATTGGCTTGCAATTTTCTTTCTTTGTTGTGTCTTTATGTGGTTTGGAATTAGGATAATACTGGCCCTATCAAGAGAGTTTGATATTCTTCCATCTTCTTGAATTTTTTTGGAATAGTTTGAGAAGAATAGGAGTTAATTCTTCTTTGAATGTTTGATAAAATTTGCTTGTGAAGCCATCCAGTCCAGGGCTTTTGTGTCCCAGGAGTTTTTTGATTACTGCTTTGATTTGCTAGTTGTTATTGGTTTATTCAGGCATTCTGCTTCTTCCTGATTCAGTTTTGGAAGATGGTATGTTTCTAGAAATGTATCCATTTTTCCCAGGCTGTCCAATTTCTTAGCAAATAGTTGTTCAAGTAATATTTTACAATCCTTTGTATTTCTGTGGTATCATTTGTTACCACTCCTCTTTCATTTCTGATATTATGTATTTGGGTCCTCTCTCTTTTTCTTGATGAATCTGGTTAAAGGCTTGTCCATTTTGTTTATCTTTTCAAAGAACCAGCTCCTGGTTTCATTGACCTTCTGAATTTTTTTTTTGTCTCTATGTCATTGAATTCTGTAGGGAACCACTTTGCGAGGTGTGGAAATGTAGCTCAGCACCCATGTGGAAAACCAGTGGGGAGTGCGTCGGCACGCAGGACCATGCCTGCAACACCTGAGAAGTTCTCTCATGGGAAACCAGGCCTGCATTATACCTAGGCTGCTTTAAGACTTGCTCTTGCTAAAACTCTCTCACCCTGAGTTCAGGTGGTGAGTGCTTGCTGCTTATCTTTAAAGTAATTTCCTGAAGTCTGGGCTAATTCTCCCAAGGATTGAAATGTAACCAGACCTGTTACTCATCATTTCCTTGCATTTGCAACATTTTTTCCTTGTTAATCTGTAAGAAATAATCAATAACACCACTTCCATGGCTATCTGTAAAAAATAATTACCTAAAGCAAACCTAAGTATAAGGAATGAAAACTTTCTTTGATGTCTGTAGGCTACTAGAAAGCCAATAAAAGCTTGTTCAGACAAGGGTCGGGGTGCTCTCCCCTTGAGAGAGTGGCTGTGCTGTCCCTTTTCCTCCACAGGACTCGGTAGTCCATGTGAATTTATCTTGTCTCATCCATAACACCGAGGACACTGCGGACCAGTGTCCACATCAGAATTCTGCTCTAAACTTGATTATTTCTTTCATTCTACTCACTCTGGGCTTTGTGTGCCGTTGCTCTGCTAGTTCTTTTAGATTGTTTATTTGAGTATTTTTTTAAGATTTTATTTATTTAATTATTGAGAGGGTAAGAAGGGAGAAAGTGAGGGAGAGAGATATCAATGTGTGGTTGCCTCTTGCACATCTGCTGGGGACCTGGCCTGCAGCTCAGGCATGTGCCCTGACTGGGAATTGAACCAGTGACCGTTTGGTTCACAAGCCAGCACTCAGTCCACTGAGCCGCACCAGCCAGTGGGGGATCTATCCTCTTTAGGTAAGCTTGTATTGCTATGAATTTCCCTCTCACATCTGCTTTTGTTGTGTCCCATAGGTTTTAGATTGTTGTTTGTTCATTTTCATTTGTTTCCTGATATTTTTTTATTTCTTCCTTGATCTCTGCATCAACCCATTCATTATTTAATAACATGTTATTCAGTCTTCATGCATTTGAATGTTTTTTAGTTTTTTCCTTGAGCTTGGTTTCTCAATTAAAAAAATAGTGATATGATTTCAATTTTCTTGAATTTTTGATGCTTGTTTTGTGTCCTACCATATGCTTGCTTGATGTTTGAGAATGACCCCTGTGCATTTGAAAAGAATGTTTATTTTGCTTCTTCAGGATGAAATGTTCTGTAAATATCAATTACGTCTATTTGATATAGGGTGTCATTCATTGTCATTATGTCCTTGTTGATTTTTTGTTTGGATGATCTATCCATTGTTGAGAGTGGGGTGTTAACATCCCTGTTTTATAGTCCTCTTAGATTTTCCTTATGTATTTAGGTGCTCCTATGTTGAGTGCATATATGTTTAAAAGAGTTATATCCTCATTTTTAAAAAGATTTTATTTATTTATTTGTTTGTTTGTTTGTTTGTTTGTTTGTTTTTTAGACCAAGGGGAAGGGAGGGAGAAAGAGAGGGAGAGAAACATCAATGTGTGGTTGCCTCGTGAACACCCCCAGCTGGGGATCTGGCCAGCAACTCAGGCATGAGCCCTGACTGGGAATAGAACTGGTGACCCTTTGGTTCATAGACCAGCATTCAATCCACTGAGCTACACCAGCCAGGGTCAAAAGGGTTATATTCTCTTGTTGTACAACTCCTTAAGTATTATGTAGTGACCTTGTTTGTCTCCAGTTATGGCCTTTTTGACTGAAGTCTATTTTGACTGACATAAGATTTGCTACCCCAACTTTTTTAAACATCCATTTGCTTGGAATATTTTTTTCCATCCCTTTGCTTTCAGCCTGTTTAGATCTTTTATTCTGAGGTGGGTCTCTTGTAGACAGTATATATGTGGGTCATGCTTTCTTACCCATTCAGCTCTCCTATGTCTTTTGATTGGAACATTTAATCCATTCACATTTAAAGTTATATTATTATTTTTTAATTTTTTAAAAACGTTATTTTAATTCTTGTTCAAGTACAGTTTTCTGT
>PVKM010000225.1:85383-127727 GCA_004027735.1 Carollia perspicillata
GGAAGATCTTTATTTCACCTTCAATTTTAAATGAGAGCCTTGTGGGGTAAAGAAGTCTTGGTGCAACTCTTTTGTTTCCATTACTTTGAATATTTCATGTCATTCCCTTCTGGCTTATAGTGTGTCTGTTGAGAAATCAGCTGATAACCTTATTGGAGTCCCCTTGTATGTTACTAGCTATTTCTCCCTTGCTGCCTTTAAGATCGTCTCTTTGTCTTTAAATTTTACTGTTTTAATTATGATGTGTCTTGGAGTGGGTCTCTTTGGGTTCATCTTGATTAGAGACCTCTGTGCTTCCTGAACTTGCATGAACTTTTCCCTCACCAAGTTAGGGAAGTTCTCTGTCGTTATTTTTTCTAATAGTTTTTGTATTCCTTGCTCCTTTTCTTCGCTTGTGGAATCCCTGTGATTCAAATATTGTTACATTCCATGTTGTCCTGAAGCTCACTTAAACTATCTTCACCTTTTTTTTTAGTCTTTTTTCATTTTGTTGCACTGACAGGCTGTTTTGTTCTACCTTGTCTTCCAACTCATTAATTTGATCCTTTGCTTCATCTAGCCTGCTTTTAATTCCTTCTAGTGTTGCCTTCATTTTGGATATTGTATTCTTCATTTCCGATTGGTTCTTATTCATAGTTTCTATGTCCTTTTCATGTTGATGCAGTTTCCACTGAATTCCTTACAGTTCTCACTGACTTCCTTTGATATTCTTATAACCATTACTTTGAACTCTATGTCTGATAAATTGCTTCTCTCAATTTCATTTAACACTCTTTCTGGGGATTCCTCCCTTCCTTTTCATGGGGTTGTTCCTTTGTCTCCCCATTTCAGGTGACTCTTCTTGTTTGTTTCTGCATATTATATTATCTGCTTTGACTCCCTGTCTTTGTGGGGTGGCCTTCTGTGGGAGGAGTCCTGTGTGACTCAGTGGTATGGTCTCCCTGAACTCCTGTGTTGGATGCTCTTGGGGTGCCCTTTATGCAGTTTTTGTGGGTTCTCTTGTAAATAGATTTTGGTAGTTTTGGCTTATTCACTGATGGATTCTCCCTTCCAGCTGGTTGACTGAGAGTCACAACCCCCACCACATCTTATATGCTCTTGTACAAAAGCTCCAGACCATGCAAAGCCTCTTCTTCACTCCTTGGATTCAAAAATTCATATCATCCAAGATTCTGTTGTTTGTTCAGGTCACTTATTGGAAAATTGGAAAATTGGTTGAAAATCCACTGTGGGGCATGAGCAAGTACGCTCAGCTTCCACCTACTTGGCTACCATCTTTGCCTTTGAGTTAATTTTGTTAAAACATAGTGAATGAAAAGAATTCATAAGAATCTATTCAAGTAAATGCCTGTCTCCAACTCTTCAATGGTCCTACAAATCAATCAGTACTTTTAATAAAGTCAGTTAGTGAAAGTAACAATTTGTGTTTTAAATAGTGCATAAGACAAATCTCCCTTTTAAAAGTTTTATGTATAGTTTTAAAAACAGCTTTTACATTTATAAAATTAACATGTTTTTATTGCAAATATGCTTGAAGCTTATGTTTGATCAATGTACCTCAATATAAATAGGGACTCTCAATCTCAATCCAGAAGGAGGAATGAGTCATACTCTGTTTTGCTTCTTCTTACACAGTATGTACATTCTGGATATGGAATGTACAATTAGAAAAATGTCATATAGGAAAAAGGATCTGCAAAAATGCTTGAATAATATACCATGATATTAGCTCCTTACTCTGGTGTTCATAGTACAGGGTGCTCACATTTCTGACTTTCTCTACTGGAGAAAATGGCAAGGCTTGGGAGGATGAGCTTTTACAGGTGTGCCCTTGATAAAGCATTGTCAAGCCGCGTTCAGCCACATTGCTGTCAGAGAGCCCAGGATGTGAAAGAAGTGCCAAACACACGTGTTTCGGGGGTATTGTGACTTTGCCTGTAAAAGTGAAGGGAAGGTGCAGGGGTGAAGAGAGTACTGCCATTTAACAACAACAAAAAATACCAGTCTTTCTTCTCTACATGCCCCTAGTGCATAAGATACAGCTTCTAAATGCAAGGTGGCTTATTTATTTGTAAAGCATTCATTCTTTCCAGAAATGTTTATGTAAAGATTCTTTTACATAGGAAGGTTTTGAAGGTTATGTTTAAAGAAACAGACATGCAGTTGCATTGTAAATAAGATTATATTCATGGAAGCTTCCAGGAGCATGCCTGTTATGTTCATTTGTTTATAAGAATAAAATAAAGCTGCATTATTTCTTAGCATCATAGACGATCATGTTCCAGAATGTTTGTATCATGTTGTGCCTGTTTTTCTGAAATCAAAGCTTTGTGTTTTAAAAGAGAACTTCTAGACATGTAGAAATGTTCGCAGCAGCTTATTTATGACAGAAAAAGAAAAATGATAACTCCAATATTTGTGGAACAAATAAATATATTATGATTTATGCAAATAGACACTCTGAAATAATGACAATGAATGAAGCACAGCTCATACATAAATTGTGAAAAAAGTCACAGAAAACAATATCTTTTAAAAATCATAATATGGGTAAAGTACAAAAGTAGACAAAACTAAACAAACTGTTGCCTAGAAATACATAAATATGCATTAACACTATCAAAAAAAGGAAGAGAATGATTACCTCATGTTTAGGGATAGCGGCTCCCTGGGAGGGTGAAAGGGGAATTAAATCAGGAGCAGCAAACGTAGGCCTTCTCTGACCCCAGCTATGTGACCTATTTCTTAAGGTCAGTGATGGATGCACAGATATTCATTCCACGAGTATCCTTCAAACTGTACCTATATATATTACATTTCAAGGAATGTAAAAAAGTTAAAATAAAAGCAAAAGGGAATTCTTCAGCAAAAGCAATTGGAAACATGAAAAAATTAACTTGACACTATTCAAGAACTTCAACCATAACAGAAGTGGCTTTAGTTCCTGCTTGTCTTTATGGTTTACCACGTGTGAGCAGTTACAAACAAGTGAGAATAGTCTTTGGAGCCCATGGTGTTTCACAGGTGTGGTTTCTTACATCATTTGCTAGACCATCTTCTTTGTTTGGTTTTTTAGCTAGCTAGCCTATGAAAAGAAAAAGTAAGGTGTAAATTCCTCCGATTGCAGCAAAGTGTAAGTTTTCTGAGTGTTCATTCCACTCATTAAACTAATATGTGACTGTTGATGTTTACAAATTACTTAAATCATAGACTTGCATGTTTTTTTCAGCATAAGAAAAATGATGAACAGATAGATCTAGACTATATCTTCAGTTCTATAATTTGGGTGTGGGAAACAATGTACTATTTCTTCAAAATTATTCAGCATGTCCTTTGAATATATTGAATCATTGTTTCTAAATTATTCTGAATTAAAACATTTAATTTTGATATGTTGTATTCACCTTTAAAGAGGAGTTATTCTTTCACTTCCTTTCGCAGGAATTTCTATAATCTTAATGTGCATTGCCACTTCACTTATCAAAAGGATTCTCTGTGAAAAAAGCCCCAGAAATGAGCTGGGGAATCAATAGGTGATTTTAAACACTATATCTAGCACAGTAGTTTACACATATTTGGTTCTCAATAAATATTGGTGTAGTTGAATGGAATTTATGGAGTTTCCTTTAGAATCTATTTTTTGAATGAACCAAGAAAAATGTCAAAAATGTATGTAAAGCTTGAGGCTGACTTTTATAAAAGTTTCCATTGATTTTTCTAAATCCCAGGACCTTAATATTACAAAATTTAAAAAAAAATAGCATTCACTAATAATTAAATGTCAAAAACAGAAAAGTAAAACAAATTTAAATCCCCTCAGAGGCACTGATGTTGGAAAAAATCTGGATTTTAGTTATAGATCTTTAGTTTTCTTGATTCTTGATCTTGGGCAAGATATCTTTTTGTTATCTTCAGTTTTCACATTTCATTAGGGCAAAGAATGAGGAAAGATGATTTTCAAACTGTCTCTGAAGCCAAGCATCCTTCACATCATTAGCCTGATGTCGTGACAAATGAATTTAGAGTTAAAAACAACCTAAGTTTACAGTTCTTGCTTCATCTTTTATTAGCTGTTTGTGCTGGAGTGAATGTTTTAGCTCCTATGAAAAATGGTGTCAAATATTGTGAGAATTAGGTGAAACATATGAAGCGATTTTTAAACTATTACAATTCTGGATGGATATGGGCTGAAACGCTTTTATTTATAGAATCTCAGTTACATGTCTCTCTCATCTGTGGTCCAGATCACCACTCACCCTCACAGATCACGTCTCAGAAACATTGGATTTGAGATTACCTGGGAGACAACAGCCTTGTATGCAAAACAAAATGCAAGACATTGACCTCATTGCCTTAACAGCTATATGGCTCTCAAGATGCTTAATTTTTATGAGTTTCTACAGCTTTGCTGTTTAATATTCCTCATTTGTCTGTTTTTTTTTTTTGTCTTATATATAAACCCTTTAAATCTTAGTAGATTTAGTCAGAGTTCTCAATGATACTTTACTCTCACATTTTAGCTTGCTTGAGCACACCCAAAGGGGTGCTTACCCTGAAATTAGATAGCAAGAAATATTGATAATGATTTAGCCAATCAGATACAGAGAGTGGTGTATCAGTTGGATTTCCTCCATTTCAAATTTCTTCTTCTAGCATGCTCCAAATGAATAAGATGCTTCTGCTTAGTACAATTCAAATGGTCAATGGATATCTGGTTAGTTTTAGATTAATTTTAGCTTAATTCTTGAATCTCAAACTGTGGGATATAGTTCTATAAAAATATATCTATGATCCTGAAGAATTTCTACCCCTTGCCTGATACGTCAATGCACTGATTTCCAAAACGCACCTTGCTTTAAAGCCCATATATCTTATCCTTGATGTCTTTGTCTTTTCTTCTTATGAAAACTCACCAACCCACAGCACCATATTATTACATTCTACCTCAGAGATTTATCTTCATGTGCAATGAACTATGCCTACCCCCTTTAACACAGCCAAGGGCTGTACCAGATGTGAGTAATGGGGAAGTAGACCAGGGCAAGAACAACCTTCAGCAGAGCCGTTTGTCAGTGGGCTCTGGCCTCTGCCTTCTCAGCCTCTATCTTCTTCCGATGACCTCTGCTCTCTAGCAGCTTGCCCTTTTTTTCCCCTCATTCTTCAAACAAATGGACCTTATTTTCCTTTCTTGGTCTTTGTACTTGCTGTTCTTCTGCTTGGCTAGTTCATTTTTTTTTTATTGTAACTCCTACATTAGTCAGGGTTCTCCAGAGAAAGGGAATAAACACACACACATTTATTCATACAGCATGCACGTGTGTGTAAATCACTGTGTGTGTGCAGATAAGAGATCATGATAGGGCATAGGCTCGCAGTTGCAGAGGATAAGAAGTGCCCTGAGAAGTCCCACAGAGCGCAGCTGGCCGGCTGGAGACCCAGGAGGGCCGATGGTGTGAATTCCAGTCCAGGAGCCTGCACACTCGAGGTCCAAGAAGAGCCAATGCTCAGTTTGAATTCTTCGTTTCTCTCTCAAAAAATGTTTTTTAATTTTTTAAATTATATTTTATTGATTATACTATCACAGTTGTCGGTTTGAATTCAGAGGCAGGGGACCGATGTCCCCACTGCAGCTGGTAGAAGGAGTTCCCAGCCGTTTCGATCCGGCAGGTCCTCGTCTGGCCGGATGAGGCCCCCCCAGCTGCAGGAGGACAGCCTGCTTTCTCAGTCTGCTGACGCTGACGTCATTTCTCTCCTTTGGGGGAGGGCTGGGAGTACCCTTTATATTCAACTTTTTAAATTGAGGTATAATTGACATACAACCTTATATTAGTTTTAGGCATACAACATAATGATTTGATGTAGGTATGTATATGTTGTGAAATGATCACTGCGGGAAGTTTAGTTCACACCTATAGCCATACATAGTTACATTTTGTCCTTGTGATGAGAACTTTTAAGATCTACTCCCTTAGTAACTGTCAAATATATATTATAGTGCTGTTAACAATAGTCATCAAGCTGTGCATTGTATCCCAGGACCTATTTATTTTATAACTAGAAGTTACAGTAAACTAACTCAAGTGTCACTCTCATCCAGAAACAGCCCACATGGTTACCCTCTGTCCCAGGCAAGTTGACACATAAACTGAGACCATCACGACTCTTCAGCCCAAATGCCTCCTTTGTGATGCTCCGCCTGCCTCTCTAGTCTGACACTGTCCATCACCCTCCCTTGAGTTACTTACCACATTTTCCTGCTTTGGATTCTTCAGAGCTGTTATTATTCTAAATTATCCTGTTGTAAAATACATTTTATCGATGTAGAAAATGCTAATGACACAATGCTAAGTATAAAAAGCAAGATAGAAAACTACATAAACATTAATCATTTTTATTTACTTACAGAAGCAGAGAGAAATTGTTGAAAATAAAATATATCAAATGAGTATTTTATCTTTATTGTGGTGTTCTGGGAAATTTTAAAAATGTTAATATGTTTTTCTACATTATCTATATGATAGTAAATTATTATTATTAACAGAAAAAAATAAGTTTTTTTTTAAATGTTTGCTTTTTGTGTCTTTTGTGTTCCTACAGTGACCTCTTCACCTGTACTCACATGGAGCAGTACTGGGCAAGCTCACAAGAAGAGGTTAGCTCATTGGTTGAAAAAAACGAGACTGTGGAAAACAAAGCACTGGCTTGGATAACTTCTTTAAATAAGATCTTTAAAAGGTACAATTATAGTACTTAATCTTTCATATGCAAATTTGGGTGTCTTATAGAAAATCAAAATTATAATTACATGAATCACTAAAACATTTATAGAGATATAGCTTATCTAACAATTCTTTTGCTCTCTTTGTTATTAAACATATATGTCTTGCTGGGGTACAGCTCTCCACACTTTTATAAGCAAAGAGATATAATTGTACTTTAAAGTATGAATCAACTGGTATAACAATCAAATTTTATAATAGTTGAATGACTAAAAATAAATTTAGAAAAAGTAATAGGAAAAATATAAAAAGATAGAATTTATAAATAGAATCATCAAGATAAGAATGAATCAAGGTCCCCAAAATAAGAATTTTCAAAACAATGATTTCTAAAATAGTTTAAAGTTTAAAACATCCTCCAAGCTAAATAATGCATGGTGTATTTCATGCCATATGAATGTTCATTTGATTATCAAGGTATTTATTAATACCAGTATTTTAATTTTAGATACTACTTCTCACAATGACTAATTGACATTCCTAGTTTAAATTTCTGTTAAGCTGATTTCCGGATGTTTTAGACCTGCGTGCTTTCTGGTTCATGGTCTCTAACACATGTAAGAGGGCCAGCACACACTACTCCATGGGTCTCAAAGCCTTCCCATTCATGCCCTGACCCAAAGGCTAGGGTGGCTTTGCTGCCAGGGCAGCTGCCCCGCCTGGTCTCTGCTGTGCTGGGCTGGGCATAGAGGAAAAATCGAAGTTACCCAGAGTGGCACCTTGATCCACCTTCAAAAAGGCCAAGAGTGTCTCAAGAGAGGGAGAGGAAAAGGAGACAGGAACGGGAAGAGAGGGAGGTGAAGTGGTGCTGACTGAGCTGGCTGAGCGAGACCTGAGGAAAGAAAACAGGGAGAGTGGGGGGCACTTGCCGCTCCACACCCGCGACAGGGAAAGCGGATGGCGAAAGGGCACTTGAAGAGAGCTGGTTGTACGGGATGAATGATCCCTTGTGGTGCTTTCCAAGAGAACTTAATAAAAGGCTAAATTTGTTACAGTGAATTATTTAGGATTTTACACAGTATTCTGTATAAATGTGATACATGTGGGAAGTGGACCAGACTGCCTTTATGTGGAAGGATGAGAGCTATGACTTCCATTTCACGAAAACTTGTATTTAAAGTTGTGTAACCTTAAGTGCTAAACCGAAAATCCAGCACCCAATATCATCACGAAATACCGTCATCCCTTCTTCTGAGCATAGCTCAGACACGACCGCTGCTCGCCTTTCCTTCTAGACTGCTGCGAAGCTCTCGCTGCTCTGACACCCGTCTCGCTCTGCTGTGAAGTAAACGGGGTGCTCCTTTCACCCCCCGAGTCCCGTTGCATCGTTCCTCTGACTATAGCCCTGCGACGGCCTCTCATCAAACTCAGAATAAAGTTCTCACTAAGACATCTGAGGCCTCTGATGAGCTGCTTCCTTTTGACTCCTTCACTCTCATCTTCCTCTTTTTGCTTTTACACATCCACTCTGTCTAAAACAGGTCCCTGCCACCTCGTTCCCCATCATTCTCCCACTCTATGCAGCTTCGTACTTTATACTATTCATCGTTACCTGAAGTTCTGTCTTATATTTATCTGTGCAATTGTTTCCTGTGTGTACCCCCTTCTAGAATGTGAGCTGCATAGGGGTAGAGACTGCACAACTGTGGTTCCACCGTGAGACTGTTTTCTTTCGTTCTGAGGTTGAATGAATGACTCAGTGATTAATGCATATGTAAGAAAACTTTCTGTTCACGATGCCTTCCATGAGCTAGGCACTGTGATGGGTGCCAGGGATGTAAAAATACACAAGGCAGACCTGTATTTACAGGGCTCACTCTGCTAGAAATGCCAGGAATTAAATAAAAGGTTAAATAATTACAGATAATTAAATACATGTGCAAGGGTGGTAATAATAATGCAAAAAAAAAAGAAAAAAGAAAACAATTTAAACTAAATTAATCTTTTCCTTTAAATTTCAAGGCGTTAATGAGACAAAGACTAGTTTTCTATAACATTTGGCATTTTTTTTCTCCTCAGTGTTCTCTCTTAGAAGGAAAGGAATAAATATACACTGACGATGTCAGGGAAATATGGGTTAGAATCGTACAGCGTGAAGAGAAAATGAAGTGGGCGACTTGTGAAAATAGGGAGGCAGAGACTGAGGGAAATGGATATATCATCGTGTGTGGGAGGGATGAATTTCATTTTATCATTCTGCCCATGTTTCACCGGAGTGCAGTTCAAGGACCTTAGTTTATAAAGTTCCCTACTGTCAGAACCCCTGAATGAGTGTGGTCTTAAATGCACTAACTAATGACCCCAAATAATGACTCAGTAACAAATGCATTTGATCATTTATCAAATGACTTGGAGGATTTAACATAATCAGGATGATAGTAAATCATTCTCAAATAATTTTTAAAATATCAAAAATTTATGCTTAAATGTTTATGTGACTATTGTTGCATTATTTTATCTTTGAACATCCCTTCCTCTGCTCAAATTTTATTCTGAGTTAGTTCAGAAAGGAAATATCAACATCATCAGATATACTTGATCTCCTTTTCCTGTTACCATACGTTTTATAAAAATCTACCCAGTTCTTGGAATTTTTAACTGAAACTTTGGATTAGAAAGCAATGTGTGCTTAAGCATAATCAAACATTATAACTATACAGTATGCATTAATATTGAATAATAGTAGTATTTGTAATTTAATTAGCTGACTGTTTCCTTGGCATTGTCTGGATCCTGCTCCTGACCTGCTCTGGTTTCTCAGCAGGACGAGCTCGGCTGGGAACTCACCATTCACCGGTGTCTTAATGCCTGTCTTGTCGCTAAGGGTTTGCTGCCCTCCCTGCCATGTCCTCCAGGTTTACTTTCCCTTTATCTTTTTTTCTTTCTATGGTACCTCATCTAGCCTGAGCATCCCCACTTTTTGGGAGTTGCCCTTGCTTCACATGCTTAGCTGCTCCTTGGCAGACCAAAGAGCTCCTGCCTGTGGTCACAACACACTTATGCACTTCCTCACCCCACTAGGGTCTCAGTGCCCTGAAGGACCTCTCCCTTCCCATTCAAGCTGTGCCCTCTGTGACCTCTTCCATCAAGCCCCCAAAGACATCTCCAGGGAAGAAGGTCCCACTTGCTGCACAATATCAGGGCCAGTTTTAACTTTTTCTGATATGGGTTCTTCCCAGAATGCCTCCTGAAGTGTATTTATTAAGTATTTATCAAGAATTTTGTCATGTACCAGATTCTACTGTATATTAATTAATCTTCACAATAATACTCTGAAGGAGGTACTATGATCACTATTTACAAATAATTTGTTTTACAATCATTGTGACTAGAACTGACACAATTAAAATTAAACTCGATGTCTTGGGTAACTGATTTCAGAAACCAGATGAAAAGACTTAGCACTTCTTAAATTCTTTTTGCTCAGTTTATTATTCTTTATTTCTACTTTTTAGATTTCCAGATATACTTTCTGAGGAATCTAAAGATTCAAAATAAACGAACGATCCACTAAAAATATTTGTAGCTTCTCTTTATCTTTTTATTCTGCATAATCAAGTTCTCATTAATTTAAAAGACACACACACACAAATAATGACCAACTAGATTGAAGCAAATGAGTAAGAAAATGAAATTTGAAAGCAAATAAAATGTTAGGCAGCTATACAGGCTGATTCATTGGTATGCTACTTACAAAGAATTTTTACTTATTTGGCAAAATATATAAAAGAAGACAAATGAACCACATGTGGGAAGACTATTCTAGGTACAATGTGATGCCAATGATGGGACCAGGGGAAAACTGAATGTTTAAAACTTTATCCTTTTAATGTTTTACTAATACCAAAGGTATTAGCCTTAATTAACCAGAACCAGAATTGAGTTTTCACTATAGCAATAATTAGGTAAGGTTAAAATTATAATAAAACAACCAAAATGAAATTGTACATAGTGCAAAATGTTTTAATATATGAACCACTAATTTGTTTCTCTGTACTTTAAATTACATTTTCTCTTTTAAGCAGTAGTGAAAATATTTAGTACTTATCCTACAAATATTGGATTATAGTAATTTAGAAATTAAGAGTTATAAATCAAAGAAGATTGACCTTCTAGACCAGACAGTGAAACCTTAAGCCAATTACAAGTCATGTGCAGCCATTTGGAGCTCGGAGTGTTTTATTTCGAGTGTGGTACCTCCAAATGACCTAGAGTAGTTTTAAAGAAATGGGCACCTAATAAACTGAGGTGAAAACATTTATACAGATAACAAGTACCTCAATTATGAGGAAGGACTATTATTGAGTTTAAATTAAATTTCACACACATGTATAGCATAGCACTATAGAATATTGATGTAGCTACAAAAAGAGATAAGCTAATACTTGTGGAATTTAAGACTAGCAGAGGCAGGGAAAACCAATGAAGAATTGCAAAGGAATATGATATATGTTTTATGAAAGTGTTCTCCAACAGAAAAGGAAGAGAAATAACTTGACTTGTTCAAAAATTCACTCTATCACCCATGCACTATTGAACTTGAGGGAGGTCAATGGTTGACACAGGTAGGGACAATAGGCGTTTACTGTAATGGTCCATTTGAGAGACTTATAGAGACAGAGGATGGAAGAGGGTAAATGTGAGAACAAGTTAGGAATAGCAATGACTGAACCTGACAACTGATTTAATTTTGAAACAGGAAAGGAATCCAACAAAATTCTCTGGATTTGGGCAGTAGCCACTAGGTAATGTGGAGGAAGTTGGAAAGGTTTCTTTTAGAGATGTTGAGTAGAAGGTGGGACGTCCAGGGGGAGTTGTGCAGGAGGAAGTCATCTCCATGGCTCTGAAGTTCAGCTTTACTTTTTGGTCAATAGGTAGTACTTTGGGGCATTTGCTATTCAAAGTTGGAATGTGAATTTAATTAACATATTCTGTGGACTAAGTATAGAATAAATGTAGCCCAGAGATTAAGAATCTGTGCATTAAAAAAACGTGTGCATCAATGCCAAAGCAAATGGGTCCTACACCATCTCTAAGACTTATTAGCTGTGTGACTGGAGGAATATGGGTTCAGAAGAACCCATCTGTGGAATTACTTTTTGTCATCCATAAAATAAGGATTACTATAATACCCACCACGGTGCATAGCTCTTGAATATATATAAAATCCCAATGCTTGATAAGTATTAGCTATTAATGTTGGTTTGAAAGAACATGAAATTACCATTTTTAAAGTCAGCCAAATATTAGCAACCTGATATGATTTAGTTTTCCATCTGTCAAAGCATGAATCTGGAGGTATTTTCCTGTTTCCCTGATGTAAACAGGTGCCACAAAGTATCTGGGAATATGATTGGTTTAATGATATAATTTTTGGAAGAAAATTTTTAATTTACATCTGAATTTCCCTGTAACATCCAACCTTTTTTCAATGGTGGAAACAGAATGATGTTTATTTCCACTAAGAAAAAAACAAAAAAAATTTACAAATCCTGTTAATTATTTTGGAAATATGTGCTTTGTTTAAATAGTGTTGTACAGTGAAGATAATCATTAGTATCAGCACCTTTGAAGAGGATCCGGATATGCTCTCTCTGTGGTGGGGAAAGCCCACTTTACCAGCTAATCTCTGAGACTCAGATAGCTAAATAATTACGGAATCACAATTTGTCTTTATGCACCCACTTACCATCTGCTTCCTTGAGGCTATATTCTAAGTAATTGAATCAAGAGATGAAAAGCATGAACCCAACATAGAAAAATCAAGCTGATTTGAAAGAGTATGCATTGCAGCATTATTAAATTCAAGGAAAAAGCAAATTTGTGTACTAGTAGTATTTCTATAAACCAGAATAATCTGATGGAGTTGCAACTGCAAATCCTGTGCACAATAAAACACAAAGGTTTGAGATTCTCTTCAGAGCTGAGATCATATAAATTTCAAACTCTAAATTAGTCAGCTAATCCAAATCCTGTCTGTGTCATCAGAAGATGTGGATTCGAGGTTCCAGCACATATGGCTAAGAAATTCAGACGTGTGTTTAAAATACGACAGAGAAGACCTGTGTGGGCAGACATTTTACTGAGTTTTAATAAATGAGGTGTATTTGCACACAACATGAAAAGTAAATATTAAAATATGTTTATAATACTCAAGAGGTATTTGCCTTCTGAAAAGAAATCAAGGTCATGAGGTTACATCTAGTGCAAAATTACCCGGGAAATGTAGTGCTTTAGAAGTGTGGCCGTGTGCCCAGCTGAGCATTGTCATTTGGGTTAAATAGCAAGATATCTCTGCCAGAGAAAGGGGGAACGTTCCATTTCTTCCAGGTGCTATGACTGTCTACACAGAGAATTGAAAAAGCACTCTGATACACAAACAGAAAAGGGTAAGAATTGTAAGACTTCACTCATTCACGGGATATAAAAAACAGCAACAAACAAATGAACAAACAGAAAAGTGAAACTTCACAGATACAGACAAAAAGATGCTGATTACCAAAAGGGAAAGGCAGGTGCAAGGTGGATGAAGAGGGAAAAAGTGGTCAACTATATGGTGACAGAGGAGAAACCAGAGTTTGGATAGTGAGCACATAAGAGTATACAAATGTCATATTATAAAATTGTATACCTGAAATGCGTATAATGTAATTACCCAGCGTTATACCTGCAAACTTAACAATAAAAAAGTAACTAAGAAGAGTTTTCATCGAGCTGGCTATATATAGAATCAACAAGGGATCAATTGCTAAATAAACAATTAGAAGAATAGTACAAAGATAATATTCTTGCAGGTAATTAAATTATCACACTTCTAGAAATAACTATTGCAGTATATAATAATTTTATGGGAAATTAAAAACAATATTAAAGGATAAAAAGTAGCCTAACCCTGGCTGGTATGGCTCAGTTGGTTGAAGTTTCACTGATAAACCAAAAGATTGCTGGTTCAATCCCTGGTAAGGTCACACACCTAGGTTGTGGGTTCAACATTATGCTGTATGGGAGGCAACCAATCAAATGTTTCTCTCTCATATTGATGTTTCTCTCTCTCTCTCTCTCTGTCTCTTTCTGTCCCACTCTCTTCCTTTCTCTCAAAGCAATGCAAAAAATGCTGTGGGATGAGAATTTTGAAAAATAGCCTAAAATGTTGGTAAGGCATTTTCATCAATAAGAAAATTCTGCATCATGAAGAAATCTACTCCTATTCAATTTATCCACAAATCTGACACAAATACAATAAAGTTCTCAACAATGTTTCACAAAAATTGAGAAATATATTTTTAAAATTTATTTGGGAGAACGAATAGCGAAGAAAAACTTGAAGAAAATATAGAGTGGGTTTTGCCTACCAGTATTAAGATTAATTATGATACTAAACCTTGTTTGTTATACGTTAAATTGGCTGTGGAGAGTAGTTCAGCAATAGACTGTTATACATATTTAAACTTGCTGTATTATACAACTAACTACAATAAATTAACAGTTGATGTTGGGGCAAATGATTATCCTAACAAAAAGTGAAACTATCAATACCACAATATATGCACAAATAGTTACAAATGGTTTAAAATATAAAATTAAAGTCAAACCCTAAAGTTTTAGAACAAAATTGAAGAGGCTATCTTAGTGTATCAGAATGTGGAAGGATTTGTTAAATGATGCACACAAAGCATTAACAATGGAGGAGAAAAAAGATAATTTGGACTACAATGAAGCTTTACCATTATGTATGAAAAAATCACAAAATTAAGAGATAAACAGTAGAAGAGAAAAAGGAAATTATGATGCGTATCAATCACAGAGAGTAGGTTTACATAAAAAAGAACTATGACTCTATAAGAACATGACTATCAACCCAGTATGAAAATGGACTGAAGCAGGTTGTAAACAGACATTTGTCAAAGAGAATCCTATGAAAGCATGGTTTCTTTCACTAATTATCAAGGGGGAGAAACTTAAACAGTGTGTGAGCAATTGAAACCCATCAGAATGTGGCCAAATTTTAAGTATTTTTTTGATTGTTGGTAAGGCTACTAGGAAAAAGGAAGACTTATGTATTGCTCTTGAGAGTGAAGATTTGTGCAGACATTTTGGATGGAACTCTGACAACAGCTAATAAAGATGAAGATAGACTTATTCTGTAACCCCCTTCTAGGTGTATGCTCTAGAGATAAAGCCATGTCTAAACGTATACTTTAGAGATAATCTCATGTGTACACATAAAAAAATTTAAAATAACATTTATTGCACAGTTTCTGTTAATATTAAAAAAGTAGAAATGTGTTCATGTCTGTTGCTGGAAGAATGAAGAAATAAATTTCTTCATTGTATTTCATTGTATTCCATGTTCATGAAATCAAATACTGGGTAATTGTCAAAATGAATAAAATAGGAATAATGTGGTGATAAATTAAATTTCAAAAACATTATTTATTGAAAATAAATGGCAGGGTAGTACATAGTATGAATGCACTATTTATCAATATAAATTATATAAATAAATTGTATTGTATTTATTAAAACCTAAAAACATACACAAAAATTCTAGTAGTTTTTAAAATATCTTATTTCTTTTTTTTATTTTTAGAGAGAGGGGAAGGGAAGGAGAAAGGGAGGGAGAGAAACATCAATGTGTGGTTGCCTCTCATGTGTCCCCCACCAGGGACCTGGCCTGCAATTCAGGCATGTGCCCTGACTGGGAATCGAACCTTGACCCTTTGGTTCACAGCCTGCACTCAATCCACTGACCCACACCAGCCAGGGCTCTGGTAGTCTTTACAGATACATTTAGAGTAAATTTATGGAGCTTCTTAAAGTTGTATAAACCTAGGTTTATTTTTTTTAACTTGTTTTTATTTTACTGATTTTTTTAGAGAGAGAGAGGGGGAGAAACACTGATTTGTTGTTCTACTTACATATGCATTCATTGGTTGATTCTTGTATGTGCCCTGAATGAGAAATGAACACTCAGCCTTGGTATATTGGGATAATACTTTAACCAACTGAGCTACCTGGCCAGGGCTAAACCTAGACTTATATTCTCAACTCTTTCACATATGTATGTGACCTTGAATACTTAATCTCTCTCATGCAAGCCCTCTCATTTGTAAAATGGACTGGGGGCCTATAGTTTAGATGAAATTATATAATGCATGTGAACTGTTTAGCATAGTTGCCTACTGCATAGCAAAACTGAATGCATGGAAGCTATTATCATTACTGCCTATGACACATGCATTTAGGATCACTACAGTACCTAGCATTGCTCTAGAGTAGGCCCTAACTCAAAAAGGTTTCTTAGGGGGCTCTGCCAACTAGTTTCAGTATACTTCAGCAAAGGCAGAAAGGGTTGAACTGTTCGAACATACTGACCCAAGGAAATAAGAATTAACTAAAAGCCATATTTCAATAAATCAGACGTGGCATAGTTCCTCCCCACAAACATACACTTTTGGAAGCCATTTTATTTGGGGACAAGAAGGAAGGACAGGAGAATTTATTTCAATAGCTAAATCTGATAAAGGCCCAATCTCCAGATACAGTCACGTATGAATTACGTGAGGAAGGACACAATTCAGTCCATAACAGATTATAAACTGAGTGAGCTGGGAAGTGTGTCTATCTTTGCACCTCATTATATGCCTGGTATTGTGCGCACTATAGCCAATCAGTATCCCCTCTTTTGGCTACATTGTAAAGATGAGGAAACTGGGACTCAGAGAGATTCATGAACTTGCTCAAGGTCATGCAGCTACTAAGAACTGGGAATCACACTCAAGGCTGCCTAATTCCACAAATCTTAAAATAAGCAACTTCATGAAGCAGAATTTAGTTCTGTTCAAGGCCACAAATCTTCGATCTATAACAAGGTCACCAAGGTCAACATCAATTTAAAACTGTCCCTGATCATTGTGAAACAGAATAAATCTAAAGGTAAGATTAGTTCAATAAAGTTGCATAAGGGTTAATAACACCAGAAGTCTGTGAGAAATGACAGATATTTTTCAATGGCTGGCTAGAAACTGTAAAAAGCTAGAGCTTTTTTGGAGAGGCAATGTTTAATAGGAAATCTCTTTTTAAAGAAATACAGCTGAGAGAGGCAGGGATGAAAAGTGCAAATGTGAAGTTAGCTGCCCCTGGGGCTCAGTAAATGGAGAACATCCAGGTCTGACCTTGCCAAACAAACACTCTGATTCTTGGGTGAAGGCTCAGGACTAGGCAGGAGAAAGCCAACTGAACATGTAGGGAAATGCAATGAATTGAATCCTGACTTGCTTTTGCAGATTACAGACCTGCACTTGTACTGCCCAGTGATTTTTCTGCTTGTGTTGAGAGACCTGAGGCATTTCATAGGCCTGTCTAAACCCAACAAGGCAAAGTCAAGCTCAGCAGATTGGGTGCCCCTCTGGGGTGGGACCCACACCACTCATTTTTGTTTCTCTAAAGCCTAGTAAAATGCCAGGCATCTGGTCAGTGCTCAACAAATAACTGAGTGAATAAATAGGCTCCTGGTCCCATTTATTATCTCATCCTTCAAACTTGCAGGCTGCTTATTGTTCAGTAAGTGTGACCGTGGATCGATCAGAGGCCTTTCTGTCTATGCAGCTGGGACACTCAGAGTCCTTCTTAACTCCTTACTAATTTTCACACTCCACAGCCAATCCCTAACATCTGCTAAGTCATCAGACACCTTTCCTCTACTTTTGATTCTCATTAATTTAGACAGCTTTACCGCCAAATGATTGCAATATGGTCCTATGCGATTTCCCAACCTCTGTTCTATCTACACTCATTCTTCCTCCACACTGGTGGGAGGATATTCTTTCAAATAAAGATCCCCAATGGCATCTATCAGAGAAGATTCTCATTACCAGCATGACTATAGTTCAGACACATCTGCTTCCTGTCAGCATGATATACTTGTCCTTAAAGCTTTGCCTTTGCACATGCTATTTCAGCTTCTCTACCTAGCAAACTCCATCTAGCCTTTAATATAACTCCTCTGTTGAGTCTTCTAATTCTCCGCACACAGCCCTTTCTTGTCCTCATAATGGCTTTTTATTTTCAGGAGTTTTTTATTTTTATTTTTTTATTGTTGTTCAAGAACAGATGTCTCCATGTTGCCTTCACTACTCCCCTCTACCCTACCCATCCCCACCTCCTACCCTTGATCCTACCCCCTTTGACTTTATCCATGTGTCTTTTATACATGTTCATTGATGACCCTCCCCACTTTTCCCTCATTATCCCCACCCTTCCCCACCTCCCCTCTGGTAACTTTCAGTTTGTTCTTTATTTCAATGTGTCTGTTTCTATTTTGCTCACTTGTTTCTTTTGTTGATTAGGTTCCACTCATAGGTGAGATCGTATGGTATTTGTCTTTCACTGTCTGGTTTATTTCACTTAGCATATTGCTCTGCAGATCCAGCCATGCTGTCACAAAGGGTAGGAGCTCCTTTCTTTCTGCTGCATAGTATTCCATTGTGTAAATATACCATAGTTTTCAATCCACTGACTTACTGATGGACACTTAGGTTGTGTCCAGCACGTGGCTATTGCAAATTGTGCTGCTATAAACATTGGGTGCATAGGTTCTTTTAAGCTGGTGGTTCCAGATTCTAAGGGTATATTTCCAGCAGTGGAATTGCCCAGTCAAAAGACAGTTTCATTTTTTTGTTTTCTGAGGAAATTCCATACTGTTTTCCACAGTGGCTGCACCAGTCTGTATTCCCACCGAGAGTGTACTAGGGCGTCCTTTTTCCTATAACCTCTCCAGCACTTGTTTGTTAATTTGTTTATGATGGCCATTCTAACAGGTGTGAAGTGGTATCTCATTGTGATTTTAATTTGCATCTCTCTGATAGCTAGTGATATTGAGCATCCTTTTATATGTCCATGGGCCCTCTGGATGTCCTCCTTGGAGAAGTGTCTGTACAGGTCCTTTGCCATTTGTTTTTAAAGATATTGTTTACTTATTGTTAGAGAGAGAAGAAGGGAGGGAGAAAGAGAGGGAGAGAAACATCAATGTGTGGTTGCCTCTTGCATACACCCTATGGAAACTGGGCCCACAACCCAGGCATGTGCCCTGAATGGGAATCAAAACAGTGACTCTTTGGTTCACAGGCCAGCACTCAATCCACTGAACCACACCAACAAGGGAATTTGCCCATTAAAAAAAAATTAGGTTGTGTGTCTTTCTGTAATAGAGTCGTGTGAGTTCTGTATATATTTTGGTGATTAAACACTTGTCTGAGGTATCATTGGCAAATACATTTTTCTATATGGTTGGTTCCTTTTTCATTTTGCTGATGTTTTCTTTAGCTGTATAGAAGCTTTTTATTTTGATGAAGTCCCATTTGTTTATTCTTTCATTTACGTTTCTTGCTCTAGGGGACATATTGGTGAAAATATTGCTACATGGAATATCTGAGATTTTCCTGTCTATTTTCACCTCTAAGATTTTTATGGTGTTGCAACTTATTTTTAAATTTTTTATCAACCTTGAGTTTATTTTTGTGTATGGTGCAAGTTGGTGGTCGAGTTTCATGTTTTTTGCACGTAGCTGTAAAAATCTCTCAACACTATTTGTTAAAGAGGCTATTTTTACTCCATTTTATGCTTCTTCCCCCTTTGTCAAATATTACTTGACCATAGAGACTTGGGTTTATTTCTGGGCTCTCTATTTTGTTCCATTGATTTATTTGTCTGTTCTCATGCCAGTACCAGACTGTTTTGATTACTGTGGCCTTGTAATACAGTTTGATGTCAGGTATGATGATCCCTCCTCCTTCGTTCTTCTTTCTCAAAATTGCTGCAGCTATTAAGGGTCATTTATGGTTCCCTTTTGAAATGTTTGTTCTATATCTGTGAAATATGCCATTGGTACTTCGAAAGGTATTGTGTTGAGTCTATAAATTGCTTTGGGTAATATGGACATTTTGATGATGTTCATTATTCCAATCCATGAACATGGTATAAACTTCCACTCGTTTATGTCTTTCATAATTTCTTTCTTCAGTGTTGTGGAGTTTTCTGAGTATAGGTCTTTTACCTTCTTGGGTTTATTCCTAGGTACTTTATTTTTCTTGTTGCTGTATCAAATTGATTTTTTCCCTGATTTTTGTTTCTGATGTTTCATTATTGGTGTACAAAACTGCCTTTGATTTCTGAATATTGACTTTGTATCCCACTGTTTTGCCAAATTCACTTATTAGGTTGAGTTGTTTTTTGGTGGAGTCTATAGAATTTTCTATGTACACTATCATGTCATCTGCAAACAATGGCAGTTATGCTTTTTCCTTTCCAATTTGGATACCTTTTCTTTATTTTTCTTATCTGATCACTGTGGCAGGGATTTCTAATACTATGTTGAATAGAAATGGTGAAAGCGAACATCTTTGTCTTGTTCCTGATCTTAGTGGGAAAGCTTTTAGTTTTTGCCTGTTGAGTGTGATGTTGGCTGTAGGTTTCTCACATATGAACTTTATTATTTTGAAGTGTGCCTCCTATACTCCCACTTTGCTGAGTGTTTTTATCATAAATGAATGCTGTATCTTATCAAATGCTTTTTCCACATCTATTGATATGATCAGGTGATTTTTGTCTTTCCTTTTGTTTATGAAGGTGTTACATTTATTGATTTACAAATATTGTACCAGTCTTGCATCCCTGGGATGAATCCCACTTGATCATGGTGTATGATCTTTTTAATGTATTGCTGGATGCAGTTTGCCAATATTTTGTTGAGGATTTTAGTGTTTATGTTCATCAGCAGTATTGCACTGTAGTTTTCTTACTTTGTTCTGTCTTTATCTAGTTTGGGGATTAGGATGATGCTGGTTTCATAAAAAGAGTTTGAAAAAAAAGTCTGGGAGTCTTCCCTCTTCTTGAATTTTTGTGGAACAGTCTGAGAAACACAGGAGTTAGTTTTTCCCTAAATGTTTTATGAAATTCTCCTGTGAAACTGTCTGGTTCAGGTCCTTTGTGTGCCAGGAGTTTTGGGATAACTGCTTCAATTTCATTAGCTGTTATCTGTCTTCAGGCTTTCTGCTTCTTCTTGACTCAGTTTTAGAAGATTGCATTTTTCTACAAATTTGTCCATTTCACCCAGGTTTTCGAATTTCTTGGAATACAGTTGTTTGTAGTAATTTCTTACAATCCTTTGTATTTCTGTGGTACCAGTTGTAATCTCTCCTCTTTCATTTCTAATTTTGTTTATTTGTATTTTCTCTCTGTTTTTCTTGATGAGTCTGCTTAAAAGTTTGTCAATTTTGTTTATCTTTTCAAAGAACCAACTCCTGGATTTATTGATCCTTTGAATTGTTCTTTTAATCTCTAGGTTGTTTAATTCTGCTCTGATCTTGGTTATTTCCTTCCTTCTACTCACTCTGGGCCTTGTTTGTTGTTATTCATCCAGTTCTTGTGGAATTACGGTTAGGGTGTTCATTTTAAATGTTTCTACCTTTTTTAGGTAGGCCTGTATGACTATGAAGTTCCCTCTCAGGACTCCCTTTGTTATGTTCCATAAGTTTTGGACTTTTGTGTGTTCATTTTCATTTGTTTCCAGAAACTTTTTGATTTCTTCCTTGATTTCTTTGTTAACTCATTCATCGTTTAGTAGCATGCTATTCAATCTCCACAAATTTGAGTGTTTTTGAGGTTTTTTTCCTTGAGGTTGGTTTCTAGTTTCAGGCCTTCATGGTCCAAGAAAATGTTTGATATGAGTTCAATTTTCTTGAATTTGTTGAGGCTTATTTTGTGTCCTATCATGTGGTTTATGTTTGAAAATGTCCCATGTGTATTTGAAAAGAATATGTATTTTGCTTCTTTGGGATGAAAGATTCTATATATGTCAGTTAAGTCCATTTGATCTAGGGCATTGTTCAATGCCACAATATTCTTATTGATATTTTGTTTGGAATACTATCCATTTTTGACAGTGGAGAGTTAAAATCCCCTCATATAAGTGTGTTGCTGTCTATATCTTTCTTGAAGTCCTCCAAGATTTTCCTTATATGAGATAAAATAGACTTCAAAACAAAGGCCATATAAAGAGACACAGAAGGACACTTCACAGCTGCTTTGTATATACTGCTTTTTTAGTGATGATCATCTTGTAAACTGGCTTTGTTTTTCTTTCTGTTTTATTGAGATTAATTGATATGCCCAGCACTGTGTAAGGTTAAGGTGTGCAGCATGTGCTATGCAGCAATACTTGTGGTATTGCCTAATGATTACCATAATAAAGTTAGTTAACATACATCACCTCATAAAATACAAAGAAAAAGGAAAGAAAAAAATTGTGATGAGTACTTTTAGGACTTATTCTCTTAGCAACTTTCAAATATACCATACAGAAATGTTGACTATACTCATCATGTTGTAGGTAGCATCTTAAGCACTTTTTTTTATCTCAAAACTGAAAGTTTGTACCTTTTGAGCATCTTAATGTAATACCCTCTGCCTCTCCCCCTCTCATCTTTGGTACCACAAATCTGACCTCTTCTTCTATGAATTTTATTTTCTTTTAGATTCCACATATAAATGAGATTATACAGTATTTTCTTTTTCTTTCTTGCTGATTTCACTTAGCATAATGCCATCAAAGTACATTCATATTGCTGCAAATGGCAAAATTTCTTTCCTTCTTTATAGTTGAGTAGTATTTCATTATCTATACCTATATCTACATCTATATATCTATATATGACACAAGTTTTTTATCTATTCATTTGTTGGTGGACACTGAAATTGTTTCCATGTCTTGGCTATTGTAAATGATGCTGCCATTTGGATATTTTCCTTGGAAACAATGTCTATTCAGTTTCTTTGCCTGGTTTTTAAACTGAATTTTAATTGAATTTTGTTGATGCTGAGTTGTATGAGTTTTTAATATATTTTGGACATTTATCTTTTATCAAAAATATAATTTTCACATATTTTCTCCAAATCCATAAATTACCATTTCATTTTATTCATCATTTCTCTTTCAATGCAGAAGGTTTTAAGTCTGGTGTAGTCTCACTTATTGACTTTCAGTTTTGTTGCTGGCACTTTAGGTGTCATCCAGAAAACCATCACCAAGATTCATGTCAGAGAGCATTTTTCCTGTATTTCCTTTTAGGGGTTTTTATGGCTTCAGGTCTTACTTTTAAGTCTTTAATTCATTTCAGATTACTCTTTAAATATGGCATAGAGAGAGGTCTAGTTTCATTCTTTTATGTGTAAACATCCAGTATTCCCAGCACCATTTATTGAAGAGAGCCTCTTTTCTCTATTGAGTGTTCTTGATTCCCTCATCAAATATTAGGTGACCATGTAAGCATATGTTTCTTTCTGAGCTTTCAATTCCGTGTGAGATGGGATTATATGTGTAAGCATGGGATTCTTTCTGGGCTCTCTCCATTGGTCTATGTGACTTTTTTTATGCCAATACCATACTGTATTGATTACTATGGCTTTATAATATAGCTTGAAGTCAGGAATTGTGATACCTTCCACTTTCTTCTTTCTAAGGATTGCTTTGGCTATTAAGGGTTTTGGGGAGTCCATATACATATTGGGATTGTTTTTTCTACTTATGTATAAATACACCATTGGAATCCTGATAGAGATTCCATTAAATCTATAGATGGTTTTGGTAGAATGTATATTTTAAAAATATGAATTCTTCTAATCAGTGAGCATGGGATAGCTTTCCATTTATTTGTGTCTTTGATTTCTTTCATCAATGTCTTGAAGTTTCCCATATAGAGATCTTTAATAAATAGTTTATTTGTTTTATTTTTTAAATTATTTTATTGTTATTCAAGTACAGTTGTCTCTATTTTCCCCCCACCAATCCCCTTGCCCCACCCTTGATCCTACCCCCCTTTGGCTTTGTCCATGTGTCCTTTATACATGTTCCTTGATGACTCTTCTCTTTTTTCCCTTGTTATCCCCGTCCTCCTCCCCTCTGGTTACTGTCAGTTTGTTCTTTATTTCAATGTCCCTAGTTATATTTTGCTTGCTTGTTTGTTTTGTTGATTAGGTTTCACTTAGAGTTTATTGGTTTCAATGCTATTGTAATTGAGATTATTTTATTTCTTTCTCAGGTAATTTGTCAATTATGTATAGGAATATGACTAATTTTTACATGTTATTTTGAATTCTGCAACTTTATTGAATTTACTGTTGAGATCTGACAATTTTTTGGTGGTATATTTAGGATTATATTTATATAAAATCCTGTCACCTTCAAATGTTACTTCTTCCTTTCCAATTCTGACACCTTTGTTATTATGCTCTCTGCCTAGGACTTACAATACTATGTTAAATAGGATTGATCTTGTCTTATTACTAATCTTAGAGGAAAAACTTTTAATCTTTCACTATTAAGTATATTTACTGTGGGTTTGTCATATATGGTCTTCATTATATCGATGTATGTTCCTACCTAATTTATTGACAGTTTTTATTTTGAACAGATGTGTTGAATTTTGTCAAATGCTCTTCTGTGTCTGTTAAGATTATTATACAATTTTTTATTCAATTAATGCGATGTATCACATTTACTGTTTTGCATATGTTGAAACATCCTTACATCCCTGGAATAAATCCCCCTGATCATGGTGAATGATCATTATAATGCACTGTTGAATTTGGTTTGCTGGTATTTTATTGAGAATTTTTTCATCTACATTCATCAGGGATATTGGCCTATAGTTTTCTTGCAGTGTTCTCATCTAGTTTTGGTATCTGGATAATGCTGGTCCCTTAAATAAATTTGCATGTGTTCATTCCCTTTCTATTTTTGGAAGAACTTGAGAAGGATTGATATTAACTATTCTTTAACTGTTTGATATAACTTGCCTGCAAAACCATCCTATCCAGAGATTTTTGTTTTTGTTGTTGGGAGAATGTTTGATTACTGATTCAATAGCCTTACTCACAAATGGTCTGTTCAGATTTTCTACCTCTTCCTAAGTCAGTCTCAGTACATTGAATATTTCTAAGAATGTATCCACATTTCTAGGTTGTTCCATTATTAGTGTATAATTGTTTATATTTGCCTATAGTAATTTTTTGTAGTTCTGTGATATCAGTTGTAATGTTTCCTCTTTCATATATAATTCAGTTGTTTTGAGTTTTCTCTCTTTTTTCTTGGTTCACTTAGCTAAAGTTTTGTCAATTTTGTTTATCTTTCAAAAAAACCAACTTTTAGTTTGATAATTTTTTCCATTGTTTTCTATTCTCTATTTCATTTATTTATGCTCTAATTTTTATTATTTCCTTCCTCTGCTACCTTTTGGCTTAGTTTTTTTTTTTTCTAGTTTCTTGAGGAGTAATGTTAGATAGTTCACTTAAGGTCTTTCCATTTTCCTGATGTCCATGTTCATAGCTCTGAAGTTTCCTAGTAGAACTTCTGTTGCCACGTCCCATAAATTTTGGCATTTTGGTTTTCTTAATATACTTTTTTATTTCCCCTTTAATTTCTTCTTTGATCTGTTGATTGCTCAGGAACTGAACAACACTTCTTAAAGAGTTAGCTACTGCGGAAGATATTGGTGGGGTTTATTCCTCTTTAATTGAAAATGGGCTGAAAATAAATATTGATTTAACCAATAGATTATGACAAAAAGGATGCTGCCAATTTCTGGCCCAACCAAAAAGGGAATGGCAACTGCTAATTTGTTCTCTTAGAGTCCAAACCCCCCTAAAATCATTATTTTGTGAGAGTGTTCAATCCAGCATGTAGAGAGGGTGGGCAGAGAAGAACTGAGACCCTAGATGTGTGGCCTCAGCCATCTCCACTTATTTGAGCCACCCCTGGTGAGGCCCTGGACACAACAAACTATTCCTCCTTTGTCCTGTCTGAATTGCTGACCAGTAGAATTATGAACTTGTAATTATGAGCTTGGTGGGATTTTTATGCAGCAATATTTAGAATAATCTTGAACATAGAAGGGTATTTTCTTTTCTGTTCTTACTTCTTTTTCAGTCACCTAAATACTGAGGACTCCGATTTCTAAGCCTTTCCTATCTGTACTCATTTCCTGGTGAAATATTCTTCATCCTTACACTGTAACTCCCTAATTATGTCTGCAGCCCCCAGTGGTATACCGAGTAACCTCCTTGACATCTTTTCAACGTCTAATTGGCATCTCAAATTTGGCACATATAAACTTAAGTCCTCATCCTCTTTGCCGACACAGCAACTCTTGCAGGTTCCTTATCTGATGAGCACATGGAACCCAGAGCCAACAAGTTCTTCAAAATAAATATCATAGATGTTACTACCATCCTTTCTGCTTTTTCTCCCACGCCTCAATTCAAGCCATCAGTAAGCATTGTCAACTCTACCTTAAAACTATATTCTAAGCTGACTGATCTTGTAAAACATAAACCAGATTGTCATCCCCTACACTCAATCTGCCATGCTTACAGAAATATCTAAAATCTTGACCATGACCCTACATAGCCTGATTGCAGGTGCCTTCTCTAACCTCAGAGCCTTTACATTCCTTCCTTACTCACTCTGATCTAGCACATTGGCCTTATTGTTGGGCTCAGGCATCCCAAGCAACTTCTGCTTCAGGGCTAGAACTCTTCTGTCATGTTTTCCCACTGCTCACTCCTGAATTTCATTCAAGTCTGGATGAAAATGTCACATCCTCAGAAGGTTGTCCCTGTCAGCTACATCAACAATAGGAACTCTTTTGCCTCTGTAATTCTTCCCTGAAATGTGTTTATTTCATTGCTTTCTTACAGCCAGTACCATTAATATGCAAAGGCTTTGAGGCGAGATACTTTATCTTATTTACTACTATACCCCCAGTCCTGGAAGAGTGCCTGGGAATACTACAGATTGGTTGACTAAATAAATTCCTTGAGACCGGAGACTATTTTATTCATCTTTAAATTTCTCCACTAAGAGCCTTGAATGTCTCTCAATACAAATTAGGTAGCCAAGGAATATTTGCGAATGTGCTGAAATCAAGCCTGAAAGTGATTCATAACAACTTCTGAAGCTGTCTTCTTTTGATTAAAGTCTTTAATCAGGTGGTTTGTAAAAGCAAATTTTCATAATTTCTGGGCAGCAAAGGTTTCGGTTCCCACCTTCTTCAGTGCCCAGCAATTCTGAATGTCCAGTGTTCCTGTTGCAGAGGGAGGGGCTCCTTCAGTAAGGTTCTCTTTGTTTTGATCAGTGCAAAAACTGGTGATATTTGACTATTTTTTATTACATTTTTGCAGTCATTTGGGCAGATACATGAAGCATGCTTTGAGGTATTCTGAGTGAATCATTTTTTACATTTTATGCAAATCCGAGTTATAATAGAATGATTGGGGGGAAATGTGTTCTCTTGAGACACATTTTCAGGATCTCATCTAATTAGTAAGGCAAGGCATATTTATATCTGACTACACAGCATGCTTGCAAAAGGAAGTATATTTTAAAATGTAAAAGAATTGAATTTTTTAAACATTAGCAGGCCCTCTAGTTACCTTTTTTGAGTCATATGTACAATTTTAACTTGATTTTGAAACAAAGAAATTTTCTTTCTAGGGATTTCTTAATATTCTAGAGACCTGGGGTATTTTGTGATAGCCTGTGCTATCAAGAATACATCAGCATGCGTGGATCATTACTCTTCACTGATAAAATTGTCTGTCTTAACCCACTCTGTGCCTCCTTCTGTATTTCAATTTTAACATAATATTAAACAATGCAATATGACAGTGCTAATTTTAAACATATCTCTTACATGTGCCCCCTCTATTTTGCCATATAAATTATTCAGTAAATTTCACATATGGCTCATTAATCCTTAATTGTATGCCTTTATTTTTCTTCCCCGTTAGAGGTAAAAATATGGTGTGCTGTATTTCTAAATAAATTCCTTTTTTTTGGCTGTCCATTGTGCCCTTTTCCTGAGGTGTATAATTGGATTCTTCAGTCGCATACTTCAAAATACACACCACCAACTGAGTTGGGAAAGTGTAGCATTTCTAAATTTAAATGCAACAATTCTAGGCATTCAAATAAAATATTACACTGAGAAGATGTGTAACCTTTATGTGCCAGAAAGCTGCGTTAGTGCTTTAGACAACAAATGGCTCATGGTACATTTTCTACTCCAGCACATTTTGGAACTGAACAAAAATAAAAGGTGCAATTTCAACTGCTATCACTAACAATTTGTTGCTTTTTACGGCACATTTTAGATTTTCTAAATGTGGGTGATTTAATTTCACAAAGAAAGTGTGTTTTATCTTAGTATCTGGTTCTACCTTATCTACCATGTTACTGCAGTTATGAAAATGAACAGATGCTTAATATGGAACATATTTTTAGGTCATGACTTACGGTCAATGACATACAGTTCTTTGAAGCAGTATTGCAGAGTGTCTAGAGCAGGTATCTTAGAACTGGATTGCTCCAGGTCACCAGATGGAAAGCCAGTCCAAAGAGGGGCTTAAGTGAACCCATAGCTCAGAGTAAGTTATTTTAGGTCAAGACGGTGCAGATACACATTTCGGCATTGTAAAGAGAAATACCGCATTTAGTTATATGTGTTGTAATATGCTGCTTGTAATTCAATAACCAATAAATTATCATTTAGTGTGATTATCAAAAAGAGAACCAATCAAGTGACCAGTGGCATATCAAGAGCCGTTTCAACACTTACTGAGAAACTGTCAATGAGCCAGGAATGGCTCTGGGCACCGAGGGCGGTTTCCTGGGGGCACGCAATTACGAAGGGACGAAGGGTCGAAGGGTCTCGTGCAGCAGTAAGAGCGTCTCAGCCAGGGCGCTTGCGTAGAAAGTGTGGGGGCCCGGTTTTCGTGATGTTCGCGTTTCAGAGGTTTCCAGTAGCGCAAGTCTCACCTGCCTGCTTGGCACCTCTCTTCCCTGGGTATGCACCTTTTATTCTGTGGCTTGTCTGGCTTCTTTTCGACTTCCTCCGAATGTTCATGGTTCTGTAGGATTGTGTTTCTTGCAACTTCCCGCCCATTGATTGATCTGCTGCTAAAAATAGAGAACCTAAAATGGTTTCACTCTTATTCTTTTTAGCTCACAAACATATTTTTTTCTTGAAAAATTCTTCCTACATTTAGATACGTTTTTCTACTTAACATGCATGTATATTTTATATATGTTTCTGACAAACATATTGTGTCCTTACATAGGATCTGATTTATCTCTTCTTTCTCTGCATAATAACATAGTGATGGGCAGATAAATAGAGAAACTACTTCCTTCAGAAAGTGCTGGGGGTTAAATTTGTTTTTTTCATATTTTACCTACATTTCTTAAAAATGATAAATCCCAGAAACATTCTGTTTACCATGGACAAGGGCATGCATTAGTTTGGACTTTTCAATTAATCTCTTCAAGCAAACATTACACTGCATTGATTAATAAGTTATGTTTAGAAAGATTGTCATTGGGAAACAATTATATAAGTATAAAAATAAACTATAAATAATAGCATTACTTAAATTATAAAATTAATATTTGGCAAAGTTTGTGTGAGGCTTTGGACAGACACCAACGTTTACAGATAACTTTTACAGTTTCTTAAGAACCTTGCCCTGCCCCATGTCCCTCAGTCTCGTCAAGTGCTTTTGACTGTAACGTCTCTACCCTGCAAACATAAGTTAATTGTATGTTTAAGCATCTGGAACAGGTGAAGGGACAAACAGATTGAGAGCATTTTCTTAGAACTTAGAAGGCCTTTTGTAGTACTTAAAGCATGATAGTGGGATTCAGGAATGTTTTACTCGGAGTTAAAGATTCCATTCAGTTGTAATTTGTAAGTGTCTTATAAAACGTTTTTTGTTGTTTTTAGCTTATTACCAATACCTAAACATTCAAGATTCATTCCAAACTATTTTTGGAAGGATAACACATCAAGCCATATGTATTTTATCTATTATAAATAATATTTATGTTATGGTTTGGAGTGTGTACTCTGCACTCACAAATAGCCTGGTAATGCCTCAGTTTGGAATCAGTTGATTTTGATCTTTATTACCCCTGAATTTGGGGACAGGGAGAAGGTTGGCAAGTAAAAAGGATCATTTGGTAAAAAGCCTCTTGAGGAGGCAATGTATTGAGATGAAAGAGCTCTGAAAAATAAAATGAATAAAACCTTTAGGTTAGGCTCGACAGTGTCATTAAGATAATTCACTGTCATTTCGGGCAACTCAGTGAAGGGCTGTGGAGTGCAGTCCCCCCTGGGGGCCGATCCAGGAGGACAGCTGAGAGCGCCTCGGAGACCAAATGAACATGGGGGTGTCCGGGCTCAAGCAAAAGGGGTGGGGACTATGGTGAACTGGACCCATGTGTCCTTTGCAAAGGCTTTAAGTTCAAAATTCTGAAGCCTGGTAGTAACTATAGCATTCCTTTTAGCTTCTGTATTGAGTTCTCAAATAAAATCAACAAGTATTTATTAGGTACCTAAAGTATAAAACCTTGTTATGACTTTAGAAGGACAAAAAAGGATAAAGATATGAGTAATGGTTTCTGCATATGAAGCATACAATTTAGTTAGAGAAATGGCTAGTTCTTCAAGTGACACGGGGGAAACACTAATTGTTTAACAAAAAGAGCTATGTCTCCTCTCAAAGAGCTTAGGTGTGTGTCAGCAGGTGCTGTGGGCATTTGAGAAATAGAAGTACACTCAAGTATGAGAGGCTGAGGAAAGATTTCACAGAGGAGGTAAAGGTCAAGTCCAAGAGTCAGGTGTAAGATCTAGACAGGGACAGAAGGAACATGGTCCCCAGTCAAGGAGTTGAACATCAGGGAGACCTGCTGTGAGCACTGTTAATGATTCTGGCTTTTGTTTGTTCTTGGTTTCCATTAGTGGAAGACTCTTGTTAGGAAAATTAGGAGTAAAATTGCCACTTGGACTCTTTAGAGTGTTTTTGATATATTCTGATATCAGCCAAACATTTGGTTGTGTTATGTACATTTCAACATTGAGGCTGGAAACTTTTGCACAGATTTACTTCATGAATAAATATGTTCATTTGATCACAACAAAATAAATTTATCACCATTGTATTTGCATTTTTATCCCATTAAACATCTGTTTTCTCTACACTGTTATCTCTAGTTATAGTCAATCTTTCTTTAGCAAAACATCTTTCACCATGTCCCCAAACGCTAGAAAATGTACAATGATGAAGCAAGATGCATCCAGATAGATGACCTAATAAGACAAACGCAGGTATTATGCTTTCACCTTTACAAGCACTGTCACATGCACTGCAAATAAATTTATTTAGTTCTTTAAAGAATTTCATAGTATACACTGTATTCATTTCGCAATAAAGAAGATTCATAAGAGAAGCCTTTTCCATGTCTATTAAGAATGGTGAATGCCATAGCACACAGTAGGATTACTGTAGAAACCATCACAATTAGACCTGGAAGATAGCATAGACCATTCCTCTCATGCCATTTATTTATTCAACAACGATTTATGCTATTGAATGTATGCCATGCACAGTTCTAAGTTACCAGCACACTACAGTAAACAAGACAGACAAGGTTATTGCTTCCTATACCCTACAGAGGAGATTTGTCTATAGTTCACCAGTCTAGGACCCAGATCCTCTGGTTCCCAGGCTGTGTTCTTTCCACTGAACTGACTGTATCCACAGATGTATCTGGTTGAATGTTTTCATGGTAGCTCAAGAATCCACTTTGTTTCAGGGCAGATGAAAAAAAATATTCCTGAAGTGAAGTTTCTGAAATATGTGTTGAATATAAGTAAAATCACTGAGATGCTTACAAGGTCTATCCAGAAATGGCCAACCGTTGCTAATTTAACGAGACCAGTTTGCCTGGTGGCGATGCAACCTGGCAGCCAAGGAGAGTGGACTGGACTGCACATGCGTGAACAATTATGACTTCACTGTACTTGTCAGTGGGGATGATAGACACTGTTGAGTGAACAAGTGTACTGTGTGGCCGTTGCATTTGAAATGACAGAGTGGGTAGAGTAATGAATCTGCTTCAAATTTTGCTTTAAGCTTGAACGTTCCTCCATGGAAACTTCTGATGATTCAGAAGGCTACAACTATGGGCAACTGGTGATTGGCAGCTTCATCATGAGAACATGCCACTAATGCATTGCATCTTATGCACGGTGTTTTGGCAAAATATCAAATTACCCTGGCGATTCAGCCCTCCTACAGCCCATATTTGGCACCCTGCAACTCATGATGGGGCAGCTGACGGTGACTGGAACTTTGTGAGGTGCCTACTTTGAGGCAGATTGAGGCATCATTGTCCTATATACAATGTTTATTGTACTTGTATCTTCTTCAGTAAATGTCTCTATTTTGCGTAGTGCATGGATGGATACTTTCCAGACAGGCACGGATGTTCAAGGCAATCCCAGCTGCCCAGAATGAATCTTACTCTGCTTCCCTTGTGTGTGACCAGAGAGGCATATTTACTCAGATGCAGTTTGTCTTCTTAGTCAACTTCCTACTATGTTATTTGGAGGTAAACATAATTATTTAAAAATATATAACAAAATCATCTTAAATATAACTAAGGCTCACTTAAAGATCATTTCTGCTGACTAAGCATGTAGAAAAGACACTTTATTACTTCAATTACTCTGACGAGATCGCACCTGGTGCTAGATGCATGGTTCAAGAACCTCAGTGCATTAGTGTAGCAGCTGGGTTATTAATCACGGATGTCAACTGCTTTCTGCTAATTAACCTTAATTGAGCTCTTTGTTATGGAAGCACCATTTTCAATGAAACAACTTAGCAATTGATACCAAAATAACAGAGCATGGTAAAATCCAGAATTAACATTACTTCGCATACTTGAATAATAATGCCAATGTACTTCGCTGTAATACAAAATTTTATATCGTCTATCAAAGTTTAAAAATTACATAGAGCAAACATCGGTAGACTATGTATACAATTTTCATAATAAAGTAATTTAGGAAAGCATTTTGACACACTTGTGTCTTCATTTTATGTTTAAGTAAAACCAATTAGAATATACCATTTTTAACAAAAATATGTAGAATTTTTAAAGATTCAAAGATTAAAATCTCATATCATCCATTAGCTGAGGTGACTGTGAACTTAGCCATGCTTGAAACTAAATCTTCATTTAATTTATGTTCAGTATTATTTCAAATAGTACCACGGAATGTCTATTAGAATAGAATTCTGCTGCAATAGGCAGCTTTATTAATCTGCCTGGAGATATACAGTGCAATTAATTCTAAATTTGATAACCAGCAAGCTCTTCAAATGTTCAATAGGTTATTTATTAAAAAGCAAATTAAGAAGAAATAAGCTTTTCTGCCGATGAACAGAATGCTTGGATTTAAAAATGGCCAGAAGGGTACTGGTATTAATAAGCTTTGTCAAATTCATTTTCAGACATGCATGGGGGAGTTTGTACTATTTTTCTGTTCATGTCACAGTGTCTGTCAAGAGGAGAGCTCAGATACCTCGGGGAAAGCTTTCTGATATGCAAGTATTTGAAAATAAAAAGGCAAGACAGACATTTAACAGATTCACAAGGTAAAGGAAACCCTAAAGGATTGTGTGAAAAATTAAAGCAGTGATAATGGAAGTGTTAGGGAAAAGGTTTAACCATGAACATAAATTTGGGCAAGAACAACAAATATCAATACTGGTGACAAAGTGAAAATTAGCATGAATAAGGATTTACATGGTATGAATGAGGCATTCGCCCAGGCTCTGAGTGAATATGTCTTATGGACTCGAAATTTATACAACAAGAGGCATGCATCAGCTAATTTTAACTGAGAAGTCCAGAAGTAGGGAGTGTCAGGCACAGTTCGGCCAGGGCTTTCACTCTATAGTTTTCCTCAGTACTCTTGCTTTCCCTTTATTTTTGCGTCTGGACTCTGTCCTTATGCTGGCTTCCCTGGCGGTCACAGTCTGGCTGCTGGAAGCAACAGGAGTCACATGCTTCTCATACATATCTAATAGGAGAATGAGAGACGAGTATTTTCTCCCACAACCACTTAGAAGGCCTGAATTTTGCTCTGACAAAATCTCTCTGAAACAATCCGCAGACCCAGGGGAAGGCTGTGTATTGCTTGGCTTGTACCTGGTTTCCTGCCCATCCCCAAGACTAATTACTTTGGCAGATGGAAGAAGATTATGATGAATGTTGGAACTAATGTTTGGATTGAGGGAAGGATGTTTTGTCAAAGAGAAATCTGGGAGATATTAGGAAGTTGAAGATAGGGAATGAATGCTGAGTAGGCAACTGATCATTTTCATTCAGTTATCTCAAAGGATCATTAAAATGTAGTCAATAATGTAATGTGGATAAAGCAACTAACACTGCGTGATACGTTATATCCCTTCTTGTTCACATACCTCAATCTCTCCATGTACCCTGGGCAACTATCTTAGCCCACTGGTGTCTTAATTTTCACACACGAGAATACTTGACTATTAAGATTCCTTCTGCACTAAAAATCTGTTCATGATAACTGCGACTGACATTATGTGAACCCAGGGCATAGGAACAGGTGTGTCAAAGGAGGATTAATTGTACTGGAAGGAAATGAATGCTACAGCAAACCAAACACCACTGGGTCCTCTGTACTCACTCTGTGAAAGTGGCCTTCGTGCCAGTCTTTCAATGAGTAGAGAAAAGAAGTTACAGCATGCCTGTTTAACTCCAGCTTGCCCTGAACCCATGATCAAGGCCCATGAGCTGAACCCATGATCAAGCCCATGAGCTAATAATAAAGACCAGTGATATCGAGGCTTTAGCTCAGTGGCACAAGAAACTCACCTGAGGTCTACCCCTGAAAAGTGAAATTTAATTATGCTAATCTAGAATCAAGAAAGTAGCTATGGTTGAGAAATGCTACTTAAATTAATTATCATATAAAGAGGATGTAAAATCCGAAGACCATATCATATTATTTAGTCCCAAGTAGCAGGCCATTATTAAGTGAAGTGAAAATAAGATAGCAAACTAACCAATGTTAGAACTATGTGAAATTTCTTCAACCAAAAGATGAGGAGCATGACAATAAATACAAAAAAGAAACACAATTTTTATCTTGTACAAAAATACTTCCTTTGTACTCAGTTACACAATCTATACTTGCTAAGTATACTTCACTCACAGTAACTTGGAGTAGATTATTTGCTTTATTATAGTTGCTTCTGTGCATCATAATAGCAGCTTCAATTTTACTTTCCCAACTTATTGGCCTCTGAAACAACAAACACATTTTCCTCTATTGAAATAAAAAATGGAAGCCATATGTTAGCAAGTGATTTTCTTTTTTATCTCAAATTTTACTTTATTTTTATTTTATTGTTTTCTGTGTCATACTTTTTCATTACTATTTTTTCCCCTTATGCTCCTTGGCCCTTGCAATCGCCACCCTGTTGCCCATGTCCATGAGCCCATTTTCCTTTTTGTTTGATCCCTCTACCTGCTAGACCCTCCCCATAGCCGTCACCCTGTTCTCTATCTATGAGTCTGTCTCTACTTTACCTGTTAGCTCAGTTTGTTCATTATAGTCCACATATGAGTGAAATCATATGGTAATTGTCTTTCTCTGAATGGCTTATTTCACTTAGCATAATGTTCTCAAAGTCTGATAAGGGCTTAATATCCAAAGTTTACAAAGAACTTATAAAACTCATCACCAAAAACCCCCAAAACAATCCAGTTAAAAAATGGATGAAGGATGTGAATAGATACTTCTCCAAAGAGGACATACAGATGGCCCAGAGACATGAAAAGATGCTCAGCATCACTATTCATCAGAGAAATGCCAACTAAAACCACAATGAGATATCACCTGACACCTGTCAGAATGGCCATCACTAATAAAACAATAAACAACAAGTGCTGGCAAGGGTGTGGAGAAAGGGGAACCCTTCTGCACTGTTGGTGGGAATGCAGACTGGTGCAGCCACTGTGGAAAGCTGTATGGAGATACTTCCACCAATTAAAAATGGATCTGCATTTTGCCCCAGTGATCCCGCTTCTGAGAATATATCCTAAGGAACCCAAAACACCAATGTGAAAGAACATAAGCACTCCTGTGTTCATTGCCGTGTTATTTACAATCCCAAGATATGAAAACAGCCCAAGTGTCCATCAGGAGATGAGTGGATAAAAAAAGATGGAAAATTTACATAATGGAATACTACTTGACCATAAAAAGAAGAGAATTTTTACCCTTTGTGACAGCAAGTGATTTTCAAACACTGGTGAGTGAATGGAGAAACAGCACTCCCATATATTTTAATGGGGCTATATGTGTCCAAAGACTTTTTGGAAAGCAAAACTTTTTGGAAGTTTATAAAGTGCTCATGCTTCATGGCTCACCAATTCCACTTCTAAGAATCTAAAAGGAATGTGGAAGAGCAAAAGGATGATTGTACAGGGGCAATTCCATTATGAAGTACCTTGTGTGTCATGACAAAAAAAAAACAAAACAAAACCCTGTGCTGACTGGCACAGCTCAGTTGGCCAGGCCTTGTCCCCCAAAGCAAAAAGTCATGTGTTTGATTTTCAGTTAAGGCATGTGCCTGGGTCACAGACCTGGTCCCCGGCCACCAATTCATGTTTCTCTCTCACATTGACGTTTCTCTCCCTCTTTTTCTCCCTCCCTTCCCCTCTCTGTAAATAAATAAATAAACTCTTTAAAATACTACAGAAATAATATAAATGTATAGCCACTTGAGGGTCAATAAATATATCTGTATATATTATGTGTACTTTGATAAAATATATTGATAAATATATATATGTATCTTAAAATAAGAAAGACCACTATGTGTTGACATAAATCTCTATGAACTACAACATTTTACAAAGTCAAAAATAGTAATAATTGTATGATTTCATTTATGCTAAAATGTGTTTGAAACCATATGTTTAGGTAAATGAATAGAAACATACACTCAGAAATGTTAGCCATCATTACTTTTGAAGAAAATCATGAAAATAAGAGAAGAATAATTTATTCCACTTTCTGTTTTAAGTGTTTACAATGAGCATATATTTATATTAATATCTTTAAAGTTGTTTTAAAAACCAATCTAGAAAAAATAAAGAGGAAAAAATAGCCAGGAAAATTAGAAAAATGACTGGCAATGGGGTGAAAAGGAATTATTCTAACAGATATTAAAGTAATATGCTTGATAAAGATCACTTTGAAAAAGATTTGATCACTACCTTTCACTGTATAACTAAGCAAATTCTAGATTTATCAAATAATTAATTATAATGACAAACCCGTAAAATCAATAGAAGGAAATACAGCTGTCACTTTGATTATTTGAGGCGTGCCATGTTCTTTCTCAACATGACACTCCAGCCAGAAATCACAGTGACAATATAAATTACATGGTTTGACTGTGTTAAAATTAAAATGCACTATATGTAATAAACATATCAGTATAGATTGTAATAGAAAATAAACATGAGTAATAAATAATGAATAGCCTAATATACAAACACTCTTACCAATTACATGAGTAAGTGATAAATGTGCCGGAAGAAGAAGGGACAAAGGGCTTGTGTGCACACCAAGCTCTTTCCTGACTTTGCAAATGCAAACTCCCAGATGCTGCCACCCTTGATCCCAAAGAGCCTGTGACACAAAGCCGCCTATGGTGTTGACTAGAATTCAACCCACAAGTACATTTTCCAGCTTTTTTTCAAGAGAAAATTAAACTTTAGAAGCCTTTGCTTAACAGAGGGTTGTCCTTCCTTACAAGATTATCTCAGCCATATAATTTTTGCAAGAGAAAAGTACAATCTGGCATTAATTTAATCAAACATTGCCAATTGCTGTTTTCATATTTCCTCTGGTCACTCTAGTTTATGTTGGAAAGTTGAAGACAGACATCTTTCCCCCATGGATGCCCTCCTGTATTTGGCAAGCACAGATGCTGCTCTGGGATTTCGGGAACCAATAAAATTTCATTATACTTCTTCACATTTGGATAGATATTTCACGGAAAGAACAAATTCACCTCTGTTCAAAACATTCATTTCTTTGTTGTTTTGCAAAGCTGCTCATGAGACTTTCTTTTAATAACTGGAGAATTTGATCAAACATTTTCTCTTTGTTTTTTTATTTTTTATTGTTATTCTATTACAATCATCCCATTTTTTCCCCCTTTGCCCAGTCCCTCCCCACCGCACCACTGCTCCCTCAATCCCCACACAGTTCTCCACGTCCATGGAAATGTCAAGTTTAAAAGCAAGTCAAGATACTAGTGAAAGTATAGAACTTAAACCCCGTTTTGAAATGTTTGCTTGGGAAATAGTTAGGGATCACCACTCAAACATTTACCACAGTGGGAAATAGCTTTCATCAGTACAAGAGACAAGCATTTGCAGAAAGAAATTATGATTTCACAAACATTTACTGAGTTCATGATGTGTACCATGTTCTCCTCACAATAGTATGGAACAAACTCTCAGCAGTTTTCTAAGTGCTTTGTTTCCACATGAAAAATACATTTATTTTGTGCTTTTCATCTTTTTGCTGGAGAAATTTTGCATAGCTCTAACATTGGTTATTTTGCTATCTTATCTTTGTATCATTTAATTATGGCCTGCCAGTTGGCACTAAATAGTGTGGTGTAGTTGATGAATTCACTAGAATCTCTACTATGTCATTGCAGGTAATGAATGACAATTAAGTGTCCTTGTAACATTCCTGACTCTAATGGAAATGGCTCTAAGGTAGAAAATTATTAGAAAACAAATTTGGATGCACAAATTGTATATTCAATATATAAAAATTAAGCATGTTTTTTCCTATAGATTTCTAGAAAATATCCTACATCAGTTGAAGGAAGTTTCATATTTATGAAACTTCATTAGATACACTGACATATTAAAGTGTTAATTTTTCTCAAATGCCTATTAAAAGCATGAAATTTATTTTTAGCTCGTTAATATAGTCAATTATAGTATATCTCTTAACACTGAATTGCATCCAATCTTGAAATAAACCATTACTTACTACAACACATTTTTATAATATCTAGGTAAACTTTTTGTTTAGAATATTTTTGCATTTGTACTTATAAGTGAAGTGGTACTGTTGATTTCTATTTTTACTTATTATATATGAGTATTTCTAGACCTCCGTTACATGGATCAGAGTTTAAATACTCCTCAGTTCACAGGGCGGTATTGTCAGTGGTCTTTGCACAGCCCACACAGGGCAGGCAAAGGGAAGTTTACAGTTGTGAATATGCAAAACCGAGTACATAAAGCTGTTGTAATAATCATAACCTGCATGTCTCTTTCTAGATGAACAACTGTAAACCTACTTCTGCCCACCCCCAAACGTGTCCCCCATGTTTGTTTCGACATCATTCAAACTAGCCAGCACATGGAAATAACCTAAGTGTCCTTTGACGGGTGATTGAATAAGGATGTGAAATACTACTCAGGTCTAGAAAAAGATGAAATATTGCCATTTGCAATGACATGGATGGATCTTGAGAGAATCATGCTGAGTGAATAAGTCAAACCAAAAAGGATAAAGCCATATGATATCACTCATACGTGCAATATAAAACAGAGAGCAACAAATGAACAAGTAACACAAATAAACCCAGCAACAGAACAGTGGAAACCGGAGTGGAAGGGTGGGGGCGGCATGGAAAGGGTAAAGGGTCAAATGTATGATGACAGCAAGGGAGTGGACCTGGGGTGGTGACCACGCAGTAGAGTGTACAGATGTCATATTATTAAGTCCTCCACCTGAAATTTACATAATTGTTATTAGCCAGTGTTACCCCAATACATTCAATTAAAAACAATTTCTTCTCATTAAATTGATTTGCCTTTATATGATTACTAATGGTGTTGAGGACCTCTTTGCATGTTCGTTAGCTTTTTGGATATTCTAAGCTTTCTTTTTTAAGATAGTAAAGAAAACAAAACTCTGGCCAGATTCATCAAGGTAAAAGAGAGAAGATGAATATAAACAATAAACAGTGAAAATGAGATAATAACAGAAGTAAAATAAATTTTAAAAAACAAAAATTTATAAAAGTTTCTGGAGAAAAAACAATTACTAGGAAAAAAATGAAATCAGGGTCTTGGATTTCTCATCACCAACACCTGATGCTAGAAGACAATGTAGCAATATATTCAATGTTTTGATGGAGAATTACTTTTAATCTAGAATGCTATTCTCAGTCTAATGATCCTTCAGTTGTGGAGGTGAAATAAAGAAATTTTGAGACACAAAAAACCCTGAATAAGCTTAATATTCACAGGTGTCCTCTGAAAGAATTACTTATGAGTAACTAGCTCTCAGCTCCCTATATGTATGGCAATGTATATAATTGCCCTTTAGGGCAATTATATATTCCCTGCTCTCTGGCACTGGCCCTGAATCCTTACTGGACAGGAAGAAGGGAGAGAGGGAAGAAGGTGGGAGGGAGTTTCTATAGTTTCAGAGCATACATAGCAATGTACTTCACCTAGTTGATTTTATTCCAAATATGCTTGGTCTCTCGGCGGTATTTATGATGTAGGAGGGGGAACCCCAAGAGAACGTGGAATTTATTTATAAAAAATTGTGTGCTTATTCTTACATCATTAAACTTCAGTCACCTTCAAAGTACTCTCCATTTGATGTAATACACCTATTGAGACATTTCCACTGCTCAGAACAGTTTATGAACTTGTCAGTAGTGCTTCTGCCATCTTTTGTTTCACCTCTTCCACATCAGCAAAATATTTCCCTTTCAGGACTTTTTTCATCTGGGAAAATAAAACAAAAAGTCATTCTGGGCAAGATCCTCTAAATAGGGAGGGTAGGGCACGAAGTCATGCCTTTTTTTTGGTCAAAAAACTGCTGAACACTCGGCATGGTGTGGGCAGGTGCACTCATAAATCACCCTTCATGAAATGGGCAAACACGTTGAAAGGGTCTTCAGTAATAATTCACTGAAGCCAAATGCAGCCTCTCACAACAACACCAGCTGGTACACTGATACAGATGGGTTTATAGAATAATTACTTAGTGAGAGGAGCCTATATTACAAAGTGTCTGCCCTCCAGAAGATAATTCTGGTTTTACTGGATTTCCCCTTCATAGTTAAAAAATATTTCTGCTCTTCAGCTAGCCATAAAGAATCGGGCATCTGCTTGTGTGTCTTCACCTCTTTGAACCACTGAATAGGTCCTAATCTGAGTTGACCTGCTCCTTGGATATTCCATAACACAGGATATTAACAGGTTTTTGAAAAAGTGTTTGGGGTTGTCGATGCTAAAGGGACTCATTTCTGTGGAATTTCTCAGGCTTTGCTACATTAGTGTGCACTGTGAATTTCCCTCTAAGAAGGGGCTATAGCATGCAATGTTCAGCAGATGAGTTTGGCCACAGAGCCCTTGGGGAATGGGGTGCATCCTACAGGATTCCTGCTCTAAAGAACAACTTTGAAAAACTCCGTCCTGGGATTTTGTGTCCTCGTCTTTGACTCTATGAGCTCTGATATTCAATATCGAAACATCAAAACCTCATTCTCTGTTTTTCACCTGATACCCGGTTAACAGTATACATACAATAAATATTTGTTCAACAAAAAAATAAGTGAACAGGGGAGCTCATTATTATAGACGTGCTTTAGAAGTTGAATATGACATCTGTAGGAAGTCATTGCCTATATTTATGCTGGAATGCGTTTTCACTCAGAAACTGACAGTTTTTACAGAAAACAAAAATCTGGCCTAGTTCTAATTGCGTGATGTGCCCACTGTGAAACAAAACTCACCGAAGGCTCTCAACCCCGTAAACATCATCAGAAGCCTCTGCTGCACACGCAGTTGGCTGCTGCACAGTCCGGCGCTCACCGTCCTCATCCTGCTTCACCACGTCATCAGCCTGGGTCCTCGGGCCTGATCTGCAAAACAACCTGCACTGATTTACGTTTGTGCTGGGCTTCACTGTGTGGGTCTCAGATGGCTACGTAGTGACTAGGTTTACCAGGCTCAACATTAAGATTTCATGTTTTTAAGAATCGTGTCCATTTTTCCCACTTCTTCACCATCTTAATGTGCAGTCTTTGACTCACTTGATGTGATCTTCAAGCTGCTCAGATTTGGACTGGATTTGTAGCTATTAGGGCACAAGTAAATGTTGTAATGGTAACATGGAGAATTGCGGTCAATGGACTGCAATAAAATGGAAGAGCCGTTTTAAGATTTGGAGGGTAAATGTAACAAATACTGTAACACTCAGTAGAAAAAAATAAAATTCCCCTGTGATGTGACCATATCTATTTTGTTTCATAAAAAATAACGATAAAACGAACTAACCTGGAAAAATTCATGAATTTGCTCTCTCTGCAATTTTTCCTCCTCTGCCACCATTGCCAAAATACTAGAAACTTTGTTTCCTTTATCAGCAAAAAGCAGACAGTAAGATATATGATATAGAATGAACTTCGAGAATTGTAGTCTCGGGGCTTGAGAAAATGACTTTTCATTTGTAGAAATGTCCACGTTGCTACCCACCTCCTCGGGTTGATCAGCACAGG
>PVKM010000226.1:0-83915 GCA_004027735.1 Carollia perspicillata
TTCCAGCCCCTTCTTGCCTGTAAGGTCTCTTTTGAGAAATCAGCTGACAGTCTGATGGGAACTCCTTTGTAGGTAACCGTCCCCTTATCTCTTGCTGCTTCTAGAATTCGCTCCTTCATTTTAATCTTGACTAATGTAACTATGATGTGCCTTGGTGTGTTCCTCCTTGGATCCAACTTCTTTGGGGCTCTCTGAGCTTCCTGGACTTCCTGGAAGCCTATTTACTTTGCCAGATTGGGGATAGTTATAATCTTTCCACTGCATTTTTAATCGAAGATAACTACTACAAAGAAGGTAAGAGAAGTCGCTTCTTAGTGGTACTTATTTGGATGGGATCAAGGGTGTGGAAGACATTCATCTATATCCCCGCCACCTCCCAAAGAACGGTACTTCATTCATTCATAGTATGTGGGAGAGAGCATTGAAGATGTATGTACCATGAACCAGAACAACTCTTCTGCAGCAAACAAGTGGAAGCAGCTTCAGGCTCCTCGACTAGACAGGCTTTTTTTTTCATATAAAATTCAATGAATTAAGGTTTTAAAATCCCACGAGACAAGCTTATATGAGTATATATCTAAATAGACTAAGAGAGCTTTCAACAATGAGGCCAATATTTGACTAATTTCTCTTCCAAAATACATATACCATTAAAGGATGCATTCACCTACTAAGTACAAGGCTCTGTGGAATGGGTAATTAACCTGAATCCTACCTTCCAGGAATACATATCCTCATGTACGAGTATAGACCTAACTTTAACCGTTCTATAAAGTCAGAGATAAAACAACTTGTATGACCAGATATTTGGAATTTTTGGCTTTTTTTTTTGTTATTGTTCCATGTATAACGGAAATCGGTTGATTTGTTTCTTCTCATCCCTAAACCATGAGATAAGAGTGGCTCAAGCTGGCATTCTTAAGCCCATGTTGGCAGATTTCACTGTAAGCAACAGCTGAGCACTTGCACTGGGAGATTTTTCACTGAATGGTGGTCTGTGGGAACCTCTGGGGGTGGGGGGCGAGCATGTGCAGTATCCCAGTTGGTAGGTTCTGTAGCTAGGCTGCTTGGATTCACATCTCCCTCCAATGCTACCAACTACCCTTTTGACCCTGGGTCAGTTATTTAGAACATGTGCCACAATTTTGTCATCTGTCAAATGTTGGCAATAAAAATCTGTACCTTGGGGATGTATATGTGCCATTTACAAACTAGTTTACTCTACAGATCATTTTTGTGGCAAGCAAGCGGAATTATTATTTATAATTTGCTCAGTAACCTTCTGTATTTCAACCTCAGTGTTATTTTTGTTTTCTGTCTTCAACCAACAGTCCAAATATGGGTATAAACTGTAAGGATGAAGGCATTTTAAGGCACTCACGATAGTCAAAATGCACTTGGTAGCTACCAGTGTTTAGTAATTAAACCAACTGAGTGACTGAGTCACGTGCACACCTCTGATCTTCCGCAGCACGTATTTGGCATTGTGGTTTAATTATGTAGGTGCATGCGTTTCAAGAATGGACATTACTAACTTGAATAATATGAACACCCAGAACATTTTTGCAAACCCCTAGGGAATTTCATGGACATCGGGTAGAAAAGCCTCTCTCCCTTAAGCCTTAGGGATGGGACCCCAGGCGGACTGGATCAACAAAGAGTGATGAGAAGAATTGGTAAAACATCAGATGGATGTATACGAATGAGTCCGAGCCACACATATAGTTATATAAAAGAAGAAAAAAGCCCTGTGGGTAATCCTTTCAAGAAACGCAATCAAAATGAGTTGCAGTGAGAAGACAAGTATTTAATTTGGTGGTTAGAAGGTCCCTTATTCCGTCACCTCTTTTTGTGTGTGTGCCATTTTTTAAGGTGAATCTTGACTTACACATTGTCTCCAAAATGGTCTTTATTATTATATCTTTGAGAAATGGCAGTCACCAAATTCCTCGTTGGGGTATTTCCAAGATTCATATACACATGTTTAAACTAGACATACTGTCAAACTCATTATCTCTAATACTTGGCAGTACTCATGCCACTTCATTGAGTAAAAATATACCCATTTTATTTGTCTGTTACGTGCCAGCCAATAGACTAATCATTGATAATACAAAGAGGAATGTGGCTTGGCTTAACGTCAGCCATGTTGTTGGAAACCTCACATTCTAATTGGGGAGAGAGAGGGAAAAGTTAATAAGAGGACTATGTGCAAGGCATCCACTCTAGCAGAATGTGAGGTGGGTAACTGCCCGATGGGATCAGGCAAGGCTTCTTAGAGGAGGTGACATTTAACTCGGGTTTTAAAAGCTGAGTCGAATTTTACCGGTTGAGATAAACTCCTTAAGAGGAATTACTTCAATAGAACTTGCCTTAAGCCCAGAAATAAATGATGTGCGAAATCAATACCATCTGTCAATTTACCCAGTGTACTTTGCTCTCACCTTCGGGAGGAAAAAAATTCAGAAGTATAATGAAAAATTTGAATCTATGTCACCATCTTTTCAAATGAGTTGATCCAAGAAGGAAAATGAATGTAGTGAAAGATACTGTCCCTGGGGGGGAAATACTATTTATTGTTTGCTTGTGTTTAATTATTTCTTGCCAAAAATACATTATGTATAAACTCAATGCTTAGAAATTCAGATTTCTATGTTGGTGGTGCCATTTATTTTATGGTGCATTAATCATAAGTGTTCATTTTGCTGACTTTAACAAATAAAGGGCACAAATAATTTATATCCTATTACACAGTGGTAGACTTATTAAACTAGACCAGAACAATGGCCAATAAAAAATAGGTTTTTGATCCCCACCACAGGATCTCTCCCTAGTTGTGTCATCATGTCCAGAAAAGTTTGCCATGCATTGTTGACTTATAAAATGAAAACTAAGAGCCCTGGCTGGTGTGGCTCAGTGGATGGAGCTCGGGCCTGCGAACCAAGGGATCGCAGTTCTATTCCCAGTCAGAGCACAGGCCTGGGTTGCAGGCCAGTTCCCAGCAGGGGATGCATGAGAAGCAACCATACATTGATATTTCTCTCCCTCTCTCCTTCCCTTCCCCTCTAAAGACAAATAAATAAATAAATAATCTTTAAGATGAAAACTAAGATTGCCATTGGGCTATCTCTGTTCTCTTCATTTTTTCTCAGGCAGCTCTGTCCACTAGAAACATAATATGAGCCACAAATAGATTTTTATATCTTCTAGTAGCCATCCTTTAAAAAGTAAACATAAAGAAGTGAAATTAATTTTAATACTATGTTTTATGTAACCCAATATCCTTGCAACATTATCATTTTAACATGTAATCATGATGCAAGTTATTACTGAGCTATTTTATTCTTCTTTTCCATATACCTCAATTCAGACAGCTACATTTCAAGTCCTCCCTCACCGTATGTGGCCAGTGGTTACTATATCACAAAGTACCCTTCCAGAGCTCCCTATTAATCCCAAAAGCAAAGGACTGCTAGTCTTTCACGGTTAAATTAATTCTTCGCTGCTAACTCGGGACCATTTGCAAAGGTACTTGACAGATTTTAAATATTCTATCTTACCATCTCTGAGGGCTTCAGTTTTAATGCCATAGTATTCTTTTAAAAATGTCAGGCATTCTCTTTTTACAGAATACTCTGAAAGAGCAATTAGAAGTTTATGATGCACATCATACAAAATACAGGCCATTTTCCAAGCCTGCATTAGAGGCACACAGTCGTTTATCACCTGTGAGAATACGGTCTTGAGTATGTTTTAGGGGTATGGGTGATATTGCGAGAACTCTTGTGATAAGAAAGCAGTCTTGAAAAAACAAGAGGAAGAACCAGATACCAGACTAAAATTGATAACTAGGATGAAAGTCTGTTTAAAAATGGAAACTGGATTTAGATCAAAATGGTACATAGGGGAAACACTAGTCTGAAAATATATCCCACATTTGTTCAATTGCTGAGTTACATGACTCTTAGCAACTTGAAAAGATAATTCCCTTGTGGCTGGAGTCATCATTTTGGGGGGGGGTTGTATATTTTATTGATTATGGTATTATACTTGTCCCATTTTTTTCTCCCCTTTATCCCCCTCTGCCTTCTACCCTGCACTCTGTACCCTGCCTCCCTCTAGCATTCTCACCCCCTTAGGTCATGTCCATGGGTCATACTTTTAAGTTCTTTGGCTTCTCCATTTCCTATACTATTCTTAACCTCCCACATCTATTTTGTACCTACCATTTATGCTTCTTATTCCCTTTACCTTTTCTTCTATTCTCCCTCGCCCCATGATAACCCTCCGTATGATCTCCATTTCTGTGATTCTGTTCCGGTTCTAGTTGTTTGCTTAGTTTGGGTTTTTTTTTTTTTAGGTTCAGTTATTGATATTTGTGAGTTTGTAATCATTTCACTGTTCATATTTTTGATTAGCTTCTTTTTCTTAGATAAGTCCTTTTAATATTTCATTTAATGAAGACTTGGTGATGATGAAGTTCTTTAACTTGACCTTATCTGGGAAGCACTTTATCTGCCCTTCCATTCTAAATGAAAGTTTTGCTGGATAGAGCAATCTTGGATGTAGGTCCCTGTCTTTTCATGACTTGGAATACTTCTTTCCAGCCCCTTCTTGCCTGCAAGGTGTCTTTTGAGAAATCAGCTGACAGTCTTATGGGCACTCCTTTGTAGGTGACTGTCCCCTTATCTCTTGCTGTTTTTAGGGTTCTCTCTTTATCTTTAATCTTGGCTAATGTAATTATGCTGTGCCTTAGTGTGTTCCTCCTTGGGTCCACCTTCTTTGGGACTCTCTGGGCTTCCTGGACTTCCTTGAAGTCTACTTCCTTCACCAGATTAGGGAAGTTCTCCTTCATTATTTTCTCAAGTAACTTCTCAATTTCTTGCTCTTCTTCTTCCCCTATGATTTGGAGGTTGGAACATTTAAAGTTGTTCTGGAGGTTCCTAGGCCTCTCCTCATTTCTTTGAATTCTTGTTGCTTCATTCTATTTCAGACGAATGTATATTTCTTCTTGTTGTTCCAGAATGGAGTTATTCTTGATTTACTTTGGTTCAGGTAAAATCCATCTATATTTGCAAAGTCACTCAGACCTTTTTGCATTGGAAGAATCATTCAGAATCAAAGTAAACTATCAACACTTTGGAAAAGAGCTACTAATTAGCAAGCAGAAACCTGATCTGAAGATTACTTATAAATTGCAAATCTGCAAAATAAGCTCAATTGTTCCTTTGCTAAGTGTATATCAGTTATCAGGTACCTTCTAATTTATAGGCAGTCTTTTTGCCTCAAAAAGTTAGTTTATAATTAAGATGTTTGGGATTTCAAGTAAATTTACTATGGGGGAAATATTATGAATTATTATTAATTTCCTAAATTATCTAATTTACATTTTAATATGCCTGTATGCATCACTTAACTGTCATTTATAAGAGTTTTTCCTCAGTGTTTACTTCCCACTAGAATAATGGAAGTAGAGTATTATTACATGGTACATGCTTTGATACTTTTACAGAATTTTATTATTAGGTGTTTTGGCAACCTAAGACATGTCCAAACCTGTAAAGACTTTCTATAACAGTTTATTTGAGCCAAACCTGATGACAGTTGTGGGGAAAAAGATCTCAAATTCTTTGATCTGGAATGAAAGATCTAGATCTAGAAAGATCTAGAATGGAAGCTTCATCCAGCTTCATTTATGCATTTGGAATTGAGGGGAGAATTGAAGGAAGATTACCGGAAGGTAGAAGAAAACGAGGTGGGAATTGGATTACAGTATAGTTAGCAAGAATGTGTGTTCTCCCGAAGCTGGTTATGCCTTCAAGAGATATTACTTTTGCCCTGGCTGGTGTAGCTCAGTGGACTGAGCTCAGGCCTGTGAACCAAAGGGTCCCCAGTTCGATCCCCAGTCAGGGCACATGCCTGGGTTGCGGGCCAGGTCCCTGGTTGGGGCATGTGTGAAAGGCAACTAATTAATATTTCTCTCTTTCTTTCTCCTTCCCTCCCCCCTCTCTGAAAATAAATAAAATCTTTTTAAAAAAAGTAATAATCGAAGTGAGATGGGAGGGTCATGAACTCTGAGGCAAAAATCTGGCATAGAGAGGTCAATGCCGTGAATGAAGTTTTATTACTCACAGCTCCCAGGAGAAGGGGACACGCAGCACTACGCAGGGCTACAAGGGGAAGTAGCAGGGTTGTTCAGGAGACGGAAGGAGCAAAGGAGGAAGCATGGTTTCTTCTTTATTGCGTTTTCCCTGGGAAGGAATGGGTGAGGCAAGGTGGGCACAGTTGAGCAAATTTAGGATTGGGTAGTTTGGATAATTTCAGCAGGGTCTGGGCTATAGGAGTTGTCTCTGGTTGTCTGGTACCTGACCCTGGAAATACTGGCTTGGTGTGTAAGAGTTAGATAAAGGAGGTGGTTGGCCATGTGAGCTTTCGATCAGTCAGGTTGCCTAGGAGAAGCATACTTCACAGAGGAGTGTGTCTTTTGCTGCCTCTTGAAATTTACTAGGCCCTGTTTGCATGTCTCTGGTTCTGTTTTGCTTGTTAGTTTCTTTTGTTTATTAGATTCCTCTTATGGGTGAGATCTTATGGTATTTGTCTTTCACCGAGCGGCTTATTTCACAGGGAACAGACTAACAGCTGCCAAAGGAAAGTGGGGAGGGGGATAATGGTGGAAAGAAGGGGAAGGGACTGGTCAAAGAACATGTATGTATGACCCATGGACGTGGACAGCAGTGTGGGGATTGACTGTCGGGGGGTAGGGGGGTGGAGGAGGGCAAAGGGGGAAAATTGGGACGACTATGATAGAATAAACAAGAACAAAAAAAATACAAATAAACATCAAAAATAAATTTCATTAGGCCCGGGAGGGGCAGTCTCTGCCTGACCAGGAAGGCCCCCAAGATATCAAAGCATTATAAAACACGGAAAATTTAAAAAACGTGATTACTACACAGGGTAAATACTATATATAATTCAGGACAGTGGTTCTCAACATTGGAATCAACTTGCAGAGGGCCCAGAGAATCTGCATTTCTCAGAAGTTCTCGTGTGCAGCTATTGCTGGTGAGGGACCACATTTCTGAGAACAGTGCGTTAGGATATGTACAGTTGGGTAACATCCAGAGGGAGCATAAATGCAGGGAATGTTCTTGCCCCACTGGCTGGGTGGCTCTGAAGTTCAGGAGAGAATATTCAGCTAGAAATAAAATTCGGGGGAGTCACCTGCATCAAAATGGTCATTGAAATTTTGACAGTGCAGAGGGGGAGGGGTCTATGGACAAAAAATGTAAAAAAAGACCCCAAGTCTCGCTGACCCTTGAGGATAGAGCAAAACATCAGAAGGGCCTTAGCCAGCCAAGGAGAGCAGACATTCCCTGCCAGAACGAGAGGCTCTCGTGACTGATTTGCCAGCATGAGTTAACTGCTGTGTAATCACTTATATTAATTATACTTCTAAGGACTTGTTTTAATAAACAACTGAAGTCATGCAACTGATTTTTAACTACAAAAATCAGATGTGTCAATTAGAACTCTAAGCAGTCACTGCAGGAGGCTGCGCAATGATTCTTCGAGTGATGGTACCATTCACAGCATTTTCAAGGGATCATTTCCAATGGTTTCTTCTTTTCTGACGTCCTCAGAGGTATCAAATGTTCTGATTTTGAGGGCAGACTTGATTTTTATCATCATTCTGAAAAGCCTCTTGTGGGCTATAAAATCACTAGATGATAAACCTAGAATTGAAACGATAAATTCTAGATGCCTTGAATTGTTTAAATTAAAAAGGCGATATCTGGCAAAATGTCTTATGTCACAGGAAACTTTCTTTGAAGGCAGTCTCCAAAGAGGAGTTTAGTTCCTAAGTTGTTAAATTACTCACTATTTAAAGGGCCACTTAAAGGACATAGATTTGAGCGCATGCTCCCTTGGACAATTTGTTTTTCACGTCTGTTTTCCTGATAGGTGTCTCACATAGATGCAGATAACTTTCTCGGAAGGTCTGAGGAATGTCCTGATGCAAACTTTCTTTGTTCTGAGACTCATGGTGCATGGCTCCTGCCTGTCTCGAGAAGCCCAGAATCCTATTCAGGAGCTTCCCCCAAACTCTTCTGCTATGAGAAATGTGCAGAGGAATAGTCAGGGGAAGTGTTTCATTCATGAAAGGCATCTTCCTCATCGTGGAAATCAGTGGACTAAATACGAGATGTTGCCTTCTCATTACAGGCAGCCTCTCAGGTTAATGTGAAAGCACGCAGCAGCGGTGTCAGAAATGAACTGCCCCTCAAACTAACACGTGGAAAGAAGAGTTCTGAGCTTTAGCACATAGTTTTTTAAAAAGACACTGTTTCAAACACGATATGCTGTTTCAGGTCCTCTTCAGTTATTTTCCATGCCTTTTTTTACTTTAAAATTCTTCTGTGTATGGATTTTATCTAATCCATGTCCTGGGATTCCTTTCACATTTGAATTCTACCTTTCTTCATGAACAGAAAACTTTGCTTTATTTATTCCCCTGACAGAGTTGTGGTCTAGATATGCATAATCAGTCATGACTTGCCCCCTGTAAACCCACCCCCTTGAAGACATCGGAGAGCCAGGTCTGTGAGGGACAGCTCACCTGGGCCTCTGAGCACGGCGCCCTTTCCTTAGAAATCAGCCTCTGCTTTCTTAGCTGCAAACTCCTGTTAGTGTTGGATGCAGCTTTGGGGAGCACAGGAGAACGAACCCCTTTTGTCTGGTAAATCTCTCCTTTGGACTGTGAGAGACCTGCCTTGCTGAAGCAGTCTGAGAAATTTCTAGTTATTTTGTCTCCTTCTTCCCCCAATGAGCAATTTATGTTTGGGTTCTTTGCTCTTTTTTTTTTTTTTGTAGGAGCATTGTAAACAGACTTTTATTTAATAGAAATTTACACAAATTTCATACAAACCCTACATTATGCAAAACTGTAACACAATTTGACATATTATAGCTTGTGGGAGTTGGTGGGATAGCCAATTATTATTTAAATGGGACGGGCTACAAAGCTGTTTAAAATTTTTCTTCCTTCTTATTCATCCCCACCTCCAAAACCAGTCTCAGCTTTTCCCAAAATATCCCTTATGACTGCTATGAACATGAACTGAATCTCAGCTCTCCTGGTGCTAATTTGACCTATAAGAAACTACTAACTACTGACCAAATTAAATGAAAATAGCTCTCTATGTCCCCTTATGTAGGAGATTTTGCTGGCCTAGACTTTTAAAATATTTTAATTAGTGGTTCACCAAATGCGCTCCTAGAGCAGCAACAGCAGCATTCCCCAGGAATTTGCTAGAAATGCAAATTCCCAGGCTCCCCCTAGATCTCCCTGATCACTGTACACCCTTTAATGTCTCTTTCTCCACCTAAATGTCTTCAGTGGCAAAAGCCAATGAAGAACATTCCTGTATCTCATTTTCCTTCATTGAATGGTTCTCAGCATTTATGAAAATGTGCTAGAAATGCAAAGGGATTAGTCCCCACCCAGTCCTAACTGAATCTGAAACTCTTGGCGTGGGACCCTTCAATATGTGTTTTAACAGGTCTTTAAGTCGCTCTGATGCATGGTCAAGTTTACCCCAGAATAATGGGGTAAACTTAGGGGGGACTGACGGAGTTGGGATCGTGGGCCCTACTGATTGGCTGGGGCCTGGGCAGGGAGTAGCTGACGGTTGTGTCAGGTCCCCCTGTCAGCCAGCACGTGGCTCTGTCTTGTTTCCGGAGGGTGTGGTCCATTAGGGTCGTCTGCTTTCAGGGGCCGAAACGCAACTGGAGTCCACATGTTAAGTTTGACCAAACTCTGCTTCTGTGGTCAACAGACCTGGGGGTTTGTTCTCAAGACACTTTGATGCTGACCAGAACCTGATGTCATATTCTGAAGTCCCCATTTCCTCAGCACTTTGTTTTTCCCCAAATCCCTTTCCTTCATAACTTTTAAGTTGCCTTCTTACCAGTCCTCCACTGTCAGTTTGCCCTTTGCTACCTGTCATTCACAAACACACACACTGAACCTCGCCACGGTGCCTCTCACACCCACTTTTGCTGTCACTTCTCCTCTCTCCTTCAGTTCATGGCCAGTCTCCATAAAAGAGTCGCCCAGCTGGCTAACTCCCCTTCTGTACCCACAATTCACTTTTGCCCCCATATTATCTGGTTATTACTGCTGCATGCCAGGCAAACTGCCCTCACCAGGAAAACCAGTTTCCTACCCTTAGCCAGACTGCCTGACTTGGCTTCTCTGTGTAATTCTTTCCTTGAGTTTTGGCATCCTCTTACCCAGCTTTTCGGATCTGACTTATCTGCCTACTTTTCGGTCTTTTTCCCAGATGATTCATCCTCTGCATCTTCCATGAGTATGTATGCTCCCCACATCCCTTCTTCAGCATGCCTTCCGTTTCCACCCCACACCCCTTCACCTTCACCCGAAGCTCTATTCAGTGCCTCCCTCTAATCGTTATCTGCTTCCTCCCTTTTTCTCCTGGCCATTCCGTATCTATCTTTGCAACTCCCTTTCCCGTACGGGTAGAATGTACTGACGTGTGGCTGTTGTGATTGCTCAGGCTTTTGCTCTAGCAGATGTTCAATATTTTGTCTTACCCCTGCCCACAGTCATTTTCAAGTTAGCATGTCCCAAACAGAAATTTTCGGCAACTCTGGACACTGACTTCTATTCCCTGCTTCAGAACACGGTGCCACCCTTTACCCAGCTTTCTAAGCCAGAAGCCTCTGGTTCCAGCCAGACTTCTGTCTACTGTCCACACATCTACACTGACCTGAAAATTGCTGATTTTGCCTCCAAAAATCTCTCTTAGAACAGACTTTTCTCTGTGACTTCCCTCATTTCAAGTCATTATCACTGTGGAGTCAAACATACCTGCCTCAAGTCTTATAGCCTTAGGCAAATTTCGTTATCTCTTCCAACTTCAATGTCCTCACGAAATTTCTTCATTGGCTTGCTGGAAGGATTCAATGAGATTCTTCCTCTGTCTATGCTTTCGGTGTCATATACAGTAAATCAGTGCCAAGACCAATGTCATGAAGACTTTTCCCTATATTTTCTTCTAGGACTTTTGCAGTTTCAGGTCTCACATTTAAATCTTTATAAGCCATTTTGAGTTGAATTTTGTGTATAGTGTTAGATAAGGGTCCAATTTCATTCTTTTGCATGTGGATACCCAGTTTTGCCAACACCGTTTGTTGAAGGCACTATCTTTCCACATTGTATATTCTTGGCACCCTTGTGGAAGATCAATATTGATTTATTTCCAGGCCCCCTGTTCTGTTCCATTGGTCTTATTGCTGTCTTTATGTAAGAACCAAACTGTTTTATTTCTTCTGGCTTTGTAATATATTTTGAAATCAGGAAGTGGGATGCCTCCAGCTTTATTCACCTTCAACATTTTTTTTTGCTATTGGAGATCTTTTGTAGTTCCATTTTTTTTTAATTTCTGTAAAAAATGCCATTGAGATTTTGATAGGGATTGCATTGAATCTGTAGATTGCTTTGGGTGTTATGGATATCTTAACAATATTTAGTCTTCCAATATATAAGCACAGCGTATCTTCCATTTGTTCGTATATTCTTTCATTTCTTTCATTCATGTTTTATAGTTTTTCATATGTAAGTGTTCCCTAGTTAAGGCGATGCCTAGTGCTTTCTTCTTTTTGAGGCTACTATAAATATAATTGACCTTTCAAATTTCCTTTTCAGATAGTTTATTGAAACACAACTCATTTTTTTTTATGTTGACTTTGTATCCTGCAGCTTTACTACTACTACTGAACAGAGTCAGGCACGTGAAATGCAGGTGATAAAGACTGGTTACTGTGATTGCTGTCGATGATGTTATTGGTATTAGTTTCACTGAGAAAACTGCAGTAGTCGCTCAAATGGTGTTCGTGCATCAAGTGTCAGTTCTCCGGCCAGTGTCCTTTTCTAACATGAAGGCTCCCCCTGTGCCCTCCATGGCCCCATTTCTTTGACTCCCCCTGATGGAGCTACATAGCAAAAAGTTAGGACTGCCTGTGCACTCCTCACCTTCTGTCTCCATACTTCTTTCTGTCTGTGGGGAAAGCCTTCCATCAAAGCTCCCCTTCTCAGCCCAAGAAATTCTTGCTCTCTCTTCAAAATAATCGGAAACTCCAGAATAGGCTTCTGGTCCACAGGGAACCCCCAATCTCTCTGTCAGCAAGTGGTACAGCATGAGCATGCCCCCACAAACTGTTGTTCAGCTCTTTCAAAGTGAAATGGTTAATAATCATATTTTACAAAGAAGAAAATGGCCAAAAAAATGGTGCCACTGCTATAATAATACAGAAGGACATAATGTTTTCAATTCAGGATTAATTTTTTCTAGTATTTTAATATACAATTGTTCAGCCATACAGCACAGTTGTAAGTATTTTACAGCGAACATATGTATACCTGCCACCTATATTTTGCCATTAATATTTTACTCTTCTTGCTTTATAATATATTCATCCATCTTTCCATCCCTCTTTATATAATTAATTTTTAGTATTCTAATATTTTTACCCTTAAAAAGTTGCCTTTTTAAAAAACATTCTACATTGGTAAAGCAAAATATATTGTTCTTGTAATGCAACATAAATTGTAGTGCTTTCTAATTCAATACATTGAGGTATCCACTAAAAATGGTACCAGAGAATACAAAACATGTTTTATTAGTATTCCACGGTATCTGATTAGATGTAGACTATTTGGAAGAATTGTTATAATTAAAGGGTCTGGGCTTACCAATGCATATATTAAAAAGCCTAAAGTTTTCTATTCCAGCAGAATGTTTTGTGAGGGCTGTTTTTATAAAATTTAACTTTGAACTATATTTCTTAATGCGCCATGGGTTAAGCTACACTGCAGACATGTGCTAAATAGATCTGGCAGTTTGGAAATTGGATTTTTTTAGTTCCTTTTACATTAAATCCCCATAACACCTATTGATTAATTTCTATCCATTACCATTTTAAATAAAATCCTCAGAGTGTCAGGTGTGAATTACAAAAGAAAAAACCAATTCAACATGGTAAGCCCCCCTTCCAGCCAATCAGCATGTCGTAAATGTGTCCTTTTAAATTAGCGCAACGCAGCTTTCCACAAAGTCACAGCATGACTTCATATGCTTCAGCAGCATTGCTAAAATAATGGAGAATACAAGAAATATAAAATGTTTCTTTTCTATAAATTTTCACCACACTAAGCACTCAGTAATGACCACATTATCCAGTTCCAGAATTAGTAGCACACCGTTGTGAGTGGCACAATTCACATTGTGATCACTCATTCAACAACATCGTTGGGGCTTTACGATGTGCAAAAGCATTCCATTAAGTCGTGTATGGCAGAAGTTCTCAAATGCAGATGATCTGTGAAGATTTCCTCAAGCAGCAGAGAAAGGAGAAATATAAGAAGTGAAAGAGACAGACAGAGTAGACAGAGAAATCACAGAAGCTTGTCACCTGCTTTTCTTAGGAAAGACTGCCCTTTATCCTGAGGCCACGTCCTTCTGATGCTTCTTTTAGTTGTTCAAATGTCCCTTCCATGACAATGCAATAGTAGCAGTAGATGGTGAGTTTGGTTTTGTTTTAATAGTGGACCTGGCAAAACTACCATTTCATACCTACATTAGTTATCTATTGCCACAATAATGCTCTGTACCAGACCACCCCAAAACTCAATAGCTTAAAACAAGAAGTATGTCTTCAGTTCCTAACTCGGGGCTTGACTGAAAGTAGATAGTTCGTCTGCTCTGACTGGGCTAGTTTGCACATAGAGAGGGTGGCTGGGAGCTGCTGAGTCTGAGGGTGGAGGGATAGCGTGGCTCTGTGCTCACATCTTGCCCATTTTTCCAGCAAGCTAGCCCAAGCATGGCCGCTTGGTAGAAGCAGAGGTGGAAGAGCAGGAGTGGAAACATACAATTTTTAAGTCTCTGTTTGCATCAAGCCTCCTAACATCCCCTTGGCCAAAGTAAATTTTGTGTCTCTGACCCACCCCGTGATAGGCGGAATAATGGCCCCCACAATGATGCTCACATCTGCATCCCAGGAACCTGTGACTACATCATGCTATCCTGCCAGGGGGGTATTAAGATTGCAGCTGGAGTTAAGGTTGTTAGTCAGGAGACCTTGAGATGGGGAGATGATCTTGAATCATCCAATGGGCACAGAGTAATCACAGGGTCCTTATAAATGAAAGAAGGAGCAGGAGAGTGGGAGTCAGAGAGAGATACGAAGACGCCATGCTGCTTGCTGGCTTAGAAGATGCAGAAAGTGGCCATGAGCCACACAATGAGGATGCCTGTAGTGACTAGAAAAGACGAGGAAACAGTCTTTTCTAGCTTCTTCAGAAGGAGCAGAGTCCTGCCAACACTTTGATTTCCGTCTATGAGACCCATTTTAGACTTGACTTCCAGACTGTAACATAATAGATTTGGGTGGTTCTAAGCCACTCAGTGTGTGGTAATGGATAGGAAACTGATATACTCTCCATTGTCTGATCTTTTCAGTAATATCTGTACTATTGCCCACTTCATGTTTTTCTTAAAATCAGCTCATCTTTGCTTTTGGACTAAGGTATAATTTTACTTAGTAAAATTATAGTTTGATGTGCTGATGTGTCTTTTTATAATACACATGGAAATAAAGGAATGTTAATGTTCAAACTATTCACCTGCATCACACCGCAAATCAGCTCCCTACCACTAGTTTCAAGTAAACCACATTTTGGGAAATGTGGGTCCAGGCCACAGGTGGCAAACACAAAGGCCCACAGGCCGAATCTGGCCCTCCACCTTCTTTTACCTGACCCGGCACTGTGTTTCTACCCAGCGACAACGCCGAGCTCTAGCTTAACTGTTAAGGAGTAGTTACATTTATACCATCCTAAAGTCACATTCGGCCCTTTGAAGGCAACCGTGAACCTGATGTGGCTCCCCAGTGAAAATGAGTTGGACACCCCTGGTCTAGGCCATCTAAAGGAGCAAAAGATTGTGTAAACATGAGAGTTTTCCAGAGAAGGAGGCATTTGGGTAGAATTTTTGGCAGACAAAGGCAGAGGAGAAAGACAAGTGATCCAACATGGCCCTAGCATACTATTTGCATTTGTACCGAGCAATTTAAAAATCGCAGTTCTTGACGTGTCTTAGTGCTGCTGGATTGTTCTTTCCTCTGGCTAAAATGTTCGCCAGGACTCTTACCAGTCTGCTGGTTTAAGTTGGGGGGTTTTTTTGGCAGGGAAGGGGGATGTCTTCTGAGTCCCAACCCTTCCTCAGATAGGATACACACTCACTCCTTTCTGCTAAATAAATAAATAAATAAACAAATAAATACCCAAAGTTCTTAGCGATGCTCCTCAGTCCTTCTGCTACCATGATGAACAACTGCTGGCCGGGACTCTGAGCTGCCTCCCGTGTCCCCGCCCCTGTGCCCCAGGGCTGAGGGTGATCAATGTCTGAGATTCCTGTAACCCAATCACAGCATGCATTCCACCATACACAACAGAAAGTCCTCTTTCAGAGCATTTATCAACTGCAGACTTCTTGAAGGCAATGATTTTGCTCTGTTCTAATTTCTTAATGCATAACAAGATACATGATAAGTGTCAGTAATCGTTGCTTGAAATAAAAGGAATGGCAAGTGACTGGTCCAAGGTCAAACGTTTATGCAGCTTTATTTCCCTTCTCTTTGCTACCCTGCAGTGCCAGTTGGATCCACTGATAGGCTATATCTATAGTCCAGATCCACTGCAGTTTCTGAATTAACTTTAATGGCTCTGGTAGGTGAGATTTATACTTTAAATTCCGTGACTTGCAGACTCGGTATTCAATATGGTAGGAATGTCCCTGACGTGCCCACAAGGTTTAAAGTCTCAAGATGCCTTCCTTCCTTTCTTCTTCTCCCCTGGCTTCCCTATTGGTCCAGTAGTTTTAGTTATTTGAATACTATTAAACTCTTGGCAATTTCCCTTACATGTGTTCTCCAAAAGCTGTCACAAGTGAGTAGAGGCAGAGTGGCACAGGGAAAACCATAAAACTAAAAGTTAGAAGCCCTGGGTTCTAGTAAGAGCTGTGTAATGGAAATCAGGGCAAGTCTCTTTAACTCCTTTCAGCATCAATCTCCTCATCTCTGAAGTAAGATTAATGATACCCGTCTTACCTGTACTTCAAGGTTGTTTTGAGGTTCATATGCATCTCCCCATATAGCCTATAAATCTCAGATGTGTACAGATGATCTATAGTGTCCTACAGTAAGCTTAATATTTCCAGGACTTAAAAATCAGTGACCAATATTGATCCAATCCAATATAAGAGTATATTGCCAATATGTGTGTGAGTCTCTCTGGCTATTGATATTAATAGTTTAGGTATAGTTACCTAAACTAGGACAGAACTCTAATATTAATGTGTCATCAGTAGATATATTTTAGGAGATCTATTTTTTTTATATAAAGATAACTTGGTCCAAAATTAAGTAGAGTAATTTTGATTAATTTACAAATAAAAAGACAACATCAAAGGAGCTTCCTTTTTATTTTTCTTTTCTCAAAAGTATATTTTTATTTACATTGAATATTATTCTGTTTTCATTTAAGGCATACAGCATAGTGGTTTGACAATTATATTTCACCATGGATAATGTACACCCAAGTTCTTGTGTGCATTATACATGGGATTATTATACCCATGGTATTTAATCATTATACCCATGTATAATGCACATTCTTATTTTCCCCTCAGAAATTTGAGCAAGAAAGTGTACATTATACATAACAAAATATGCTATTTTACAAAGTGTTTCTTCCGATGTTTCCAGTACCCACCTGGTACCATACATAGTTATTATAATATCATTGACTATATTTCTCATGCAAAAGAGCTCCTTCTTTTCAATACAAGTTCTTCCTTGCATTGAAACTAATCTGTCCTTTAGGACAGGGAGACCCAGCAGTTTGAAAATTCATTGGCATAATAGAACTGAAACAGTGGCTTCTGAAACCTCTCTATCAGTTTTGTTTTTCTTTGTTTTATAAATGGAGTGGTGATACTTATGGGCGTATCTGAAGCATACTGGTTGACCAAAAAAAAAGGTAACATATTTTACAAGCCCCTCATTTACCCATGATTTTCTTTTCCCAGACACATAGGAAGCCTCCCTCTTTGTCCATAGGCTGATCTCCTATCTTGAACCTTTTCAATTCTAAGCTCAGACAAATTGCTATGGTCCTTTGAGAGGCCACGCAACATAAGTATTGTCCAATACTAACTCTTTGAAAGGTGATATTGTAATTACTTACCAAGTGAGCATTAATCGCTACTAGATTGGAATGAAATTACCTATTATAGTCACAGTAATAGCAAATGAGCTTTCCCTGATTGATATTGTTATAATGGATACAAAAGGAATTAATAATGATCTGGCACACTTCAAAAGAGGTGTCATCATTAAGGGCATACCATCAAAAGGTGAATAATACTTTATAATAAGTGGGTATTAATTAAAGTAAAACCACAATGAACTCCTATTGAATTACTTATATCCCCATCACAAAGATACTAGACTATTGGAATTACTGTGATCATAATACATTTTATAAAAATTAGTAATGACTAACCATTTAAAATACTTAGGAAGCAAATACTTGTTTGTGTTTGCTAAATAGTTATGCCAGTTATTTAGCTTTTTTGAGTGACTTATTAGCATAGGTGTAGTGATAGATAATACCAAGTATTATATATATATACATACATACACGCACAACATGTATATGTGTGTACACATATATACTCATATCTTTTTATCTGAAAGTATACATTGTCAGCATATACACACATGTATATATGTATATATGTATGTGTGTATGTGTATATGTGTGTATGTATATATGTGTGCATACATCTATACTCATATCTTTTTATCTGAAAGTATACATTTTCAGCATATACACACATGTATATGTGTATGTGTGTGCACACATGTGTATGTGTGTATACATGTATACTCATATCTTTTTATCTGAAAGTATACATTTTCAGATATTTCCAATAAAATATTCGAAAGGGCCCTAAACTGTCCATGTAACATTGACTAATTTCTGGGGGTTTGGGGAAGTATTTGAAACCTGGTCTTCTGTGAATATTGAAGCAGATGTTGAGTAACACCCTCGTCAGAACTGAGACTTGGGAGCAGAGAAGCAGAACCCGACCATTCATGTGTAATTTCTAAGGAGTAATTGAGCATAAACCTATCAAGGGGGATTAAAAAGTCAGGCTCTCTCAGCGAAGATGCTTTCTCTCTTTAAAAAAAAAAAAGTAATTTTTGAAATTTTCTATGGCAACAAAGCCAAAGGAGAGAGCAAAGAGTTTTGCACTAGTTAAATGATCAGGATATCAGTCTTAGATTTTTGCTACATTGAACATTGCTTGGAACAATTTAGAGTGATATTAAAAGAGCTATAAAACACACTTGTCTAACATAAGTGTTAATGTTTAAACTAGATTAAACTAATTATGACTTTAAAAGAGTGCATGTAAAGCCGGTGAAACCTAAATGAGGTCCGCATTGGAGTTAATAACATTGTACCAATGTCAATTTGCTGGCTCTGGTAATGAATTATGGTCACTGAAGATATTATCACTGGGAGAAGTTGAATGAGTGGCACATGGGGACTCTCAGTGCTATATTTGCACTTTCTGGTTAGTCTTAAATCCTTTTGAATGAAAATTTATTTTTAATAAAGCTAACTACGCATTTGAAGAAAATGTAATCTTTTCTCTGTGATCAGTGGCTGACCACCCAGTCTCCAAGAATTTGCAGAGGTGGCTACGAAGGGCTAAATTAATTCCATGTCTGACCCGGGCTTAATTGATGATTCTTAAATTAGTAAGTGATTATGTGTGCCAACATATGTTATGGAACATATAAATATATAAGATAAAATGCAAGAAGGTAATTATTGCTTGACACGTTGCGTTGAGTCCATTTAGCACTGTTTACGGAGGAAGCTACTATAATTATGAAATTGAACACAGCCAAGCAAATTAACTGAAGTTTAAAGGTGTGCTTGTGATTTGAAGTGCCTTACAATGAGCCCCATGTTTATTTTCACCAAAGGCAGGCACATTTTATTTTGATGAGAGTGTTCCACATTGTACGGAACTGTATCAAAGAAAAACTCTCAAACATGCACTCGAAATTCTGAGGTGCCCTCCCTTCCCAAAAGTTAGAACCACAATGAACACAGCCTTCAGAGTTAATAACATCTGAGAACAAACCCAGTGGTTGTACCAGCATGGCTTAGCTCCTGCTGTGATGATCATTATTTTTATTCTATTAATTTTGCAATTAAATTGCAGTGTTAAACTCAACATATTTCATACTGTGGCTTTTTTTTTCAGCTACCTCAATTGTACATATAACTTTAGATGTTCAACGACAGTGGAAGCAGACAGATATTACTTGTCCGGCACCAATTTTGCGTTAAAAAGAGGATTTAACAAGTTCCATCAATTAGTTTCATTATATATCTAAAAAATAAATAGGTTAAAAGAGCAGAACAGATTCTTAAAATAGCTACATCATTAGCCCAATCATGCTCATTATCATCAAGAAGTCACTGAAGCACCATGCATATACAACACCACCAGGCATTTAAAGGGAGGTTGGGGAGAAGGGAAGAGAAAATTTCTCTCACCCTCGGGAATCTTACATTCTAACAGCATATATTTACTTTGGATAGATGTATTAACATACATCTCATTTCTGTTGATGTTGAATATGTATTCTGCAATTGTACAGAAGCGGCAAAATATTCCATACTTCAGTTGAACAGGAAATTTTTGTAGAGAAGGCGACATTGGCAAAAGATTGGGAGAAATGGGCCTTTGCTGAGAAAATCATAGCTTTCTTTTGTTTCCTGGGAATGAGTGAGTTCGTTTTACGTCTGATAGGGCCAACTGTGACATGCAGTGTGCTCAAGACTGAAAAGAGGAGAGAAGCTAAATAGACAGTTTCAAGTTGACAGACTATTTTATGATTTAAAAATTAAAAGTTGAGCTTCTGAGTTCCCAAAGAAGCCATTTCCGCTTTGACTTGGCGCAGCTCACTCTAGCGGTTAAGTGAGCTGCTGGCCATCCGGGTACGTTTCTGGCTCTGCCTCCATGTAGCTGGGTAGTCATGGACAAATAATGTCAGAATGTCAGATTCCTTGCAGACTGACTTACTTTTTAAGTTAAATTTATTGGGGTGACATTGGTTAATAAGATCCTATAGGTTTCAAGTGCACATTTCTATGATACATGATCTGTATATTGCATGTGAGCCCACCCCCCAGAGTCAAATCATCTCCTGTCACCATGTATTTGGGCCCCTTTACCCTTTACTATGCCCCCACCCCAATTCCCTCTGGTAACCACCACACTGTTGTGTGAGTCTGTACATTTCAGTTTTATGTCAGATATAAAAGTGAAGTCATACGGTTCTCAGCTTTTTCTGACTGACTGATTTCAGTTAGTGTACTGTTCTCAAGATCCATCCATGTTGTCACAAATGGCAGTATTTCACCTTGTTTTAAGGCTGAGTAGTATTCCATTGTAGATATGGACCATGTCTTCTTTCTCCAGGCATGCATCGAGGGACATTTTGGTTGTCTCCAGTTGGGATCATCCAGATTCACCAGTTAGCATATGCAGAACAATTTCCAGGAAGTCCATGAATGGTATATTAAAATATCCACTTGAACAATATATTATTGTCAGTACTTGAGTGTTTCAGACATATAAAATTAGCGGGATTTTTTGCATGTTTTAACCTAATATTAAAAGAAAACCATGCAGCTTAATGCTACAAATTCTTCCCATGTATTTTGCAGCAAAATGTCATGAGGAAAATAAATCTTGCTAGTAAATTACACCCGGGATGTTTAGGGCTGTAAAGAACTCTAACTCATACATAGAGGAGTACTTCTCAGCAGCCCTCTTGTGGGTACATTTCAGTGATCACAAATCCCACCCCCTCCTGTACGCCCTGACCCATACAGCTGGCCAAATATCTTGTCAGCAACTTTTTCCTTTCCATAGATCACGTATAGGGATTTCTTGTTAGAAACAGTGGATCATGAGACTTCTTTAAAATGAGAATCAGAGAATCAAATCATATTTACTAACAGGGGAAAAGGATATGGGATAGAAACAATGAAGTATGAGAAATGACAAATTTTTAGAATATGGAATGGGCACGCGGGGAGTTATCATCTCTGGGAAAACTGAAAACTAACTACCTAGAACCTAGAAAGTCTTAGGAAATGGAGGCTCCAGCTACTGCAGAAGGAAGAGCTGAAAGTGGAGGGATTTGTCAAAAACGTATCTAAGTATTCCTGGCTGGTGTAGCTCAGTGGATTGAGCGTGGGGCTGCAAACCAAAGGAACGCGGTTCGATTCCCAGTAGGGGCACATGCCTGGGTTGCAGGCCTGTGCAGTTCCCAGCAGGGGACGCACAAGAGGCAACCATACATTGACATTTCTCTCCCTCTCTCCTTCCCTTCACCTCTAAAGATAAGTACATAAAATCTTTAAAAAGAAAAATGTATCTAAGTAGCAATGAGATCCCCAAGTTTCTCAACCCTTTACACAAACTCAAAATTATTGCCTCTTCCCTACCCAGCCAGGAGGCTGGAGGTTTGTTCTCTAGAGAAATTGTATGTTAGGTAGAGAAGAATGCAGGGGAGAGTTTCCACACTGCAAATGGGCATTAAATAAAAAGTGCATATACTGAATATGGCTGCCCACTTTCCCCAAGGCTAAAGTCCTGATTGGCTCCCGGATTACAGGCAGCAAATACAAACTCCCAGAGAGGAGGTTAGGTGTTTTCCTCCACTGAAAATGAATGGCCTTAGAGAAAAGACCTACTGATAGTCTTATTTGGGCATCTTTGCCAGTGTATATAGGCTGAAATTCACCCGGTGAGAAGCCCCACAAACAAAGCTTAGCATTGGGTTTTTTAGTGCCTAAATCCTAAATATGGATAGGAAACAAAGGATCATCAGACACTTAAGGAAGTGAGACCAAAATAGGAAAGCAGGCAAAAAAAGAACTCAGGAAAATAGACACCTATAATTAACATCCCTAGAGAGATAAGAGAAAATATTGGACCCATGAAACAAAAGAAGATTTTATTAAAAAGAAAAATTCAAAGAATAAGGATGTACTTCTGGAAAATAAAATTATAATGGCAAAGATATAAAATTAAATTGAAAGTGGAAGGTAAATCTCCCAGAAAGCCACTAAAAATAAAGACTAAGGAATGCATAATAAAAAAGAAAGATGATAATATTAAAAGATCAGTCCAAGAAATTTAATGTCTGACTAAAGAAATTATAGAGAAAATATAGGGAAGAGTTTTTCAAAACATTAGAACATTTCCCCAAAATTAAGAATGTGAATTTTAAGATTGAAAGTGTCCCCCAAGTTCTTGGCACAGAGAGACTCCCATCAAGACATATTATGTGACATTGCAGGACATATGAAGAAATGAAAACCGGAATGGTATCAGACCTCTTAGCAGCAATTCTTGAAGACAGAGGCTAAATAATCCATATCTTGCCCTGGCTGGTGTAGCTCAGTAGATTGAGCGCAGGCCTGTGAAGCAAAGGGTCACGGGTTCAATTCCCAGTCAGGGCACGTGCCTGGGTTGCAGGCCAGGTCCCCAGTAGGGGCCACATGAGAGGCAACCACACACTGATGTTTCCCTCTCTCCCTCTCTTTCTCCTTCCCTACGCCTCTCTCTAAAAATAAATAAATATTTTTTAAAAAGTATCCATATCTTTACAACTCTGAGGGAAAATGATGTTCAGCTGAGATTTAATAAAGATATAATCCATCATGAAGGGTGTTGAAAATGTACTTTCCAAAACCCTTTCTTCAAGAAGCTACTAGGAGATGGAGTTCATGAAAATTCAAGAATTAAACAGTGAAGAGAAAAACCTGGGATGCAGGCTACAAGACAAGAGAGAGATGATGGGAAGAACTAGCATTACAGTTGCACCACAGATGTACAGAACGAACTTTTTCTGAGGCAATTATAGGCAAGCTTTTCTGACCAAACTTGTTATACAAACCAATGAGAAATGCAGGAGGAAAGATAGCACACATCCATTTAAAGCTGATCCGAAACTCACAAGCAAGAAAGTAAAATATCCAGGAGCTAACAGAGGAGGAGCCGAAACCTTGCACTGGTGGTGGTAGCTGATCAATAAGAAGCTTAGGTTCTAACAGTCTCCTGGGGATAGGACGAAAGGGTGGGCTTGGATGAATTAACACTGAGAGCTCCATGAGAAATCAAAATCTTCAAAGAGCTACAGCTACAGTGGTAGAACAGCTTTGAGGCAGGGGGGTGGTGGAGGGGACCATCTATCAGCAAGAAGAGATGTCAGTGAAACTTGTCTAACTCGGCCTGGGTCCCAAATAGAGAAAACATTTCCTTGCAGAACCTGAAAAATCAGAACTTCTCAAATGTCCTGGGTCCACATTAATACTTCCTTTGTGGTTCAGGGAAATGTCAGACTCGGAAATGTACAGGAAATGTTCTTCTTGGGTTGTATTCTTGGATCCCTGAGGATCCAACACTTTTTCAAGGGATGTACCCTTGTTCAACTCAGGCCATGCAGGGTTTCACAGATAATAATAAACTATTTACAGAAAGCAAGCCATCAAAGTTATAGCATATGGGTAGAAAGCTCTCAAAAGAATTTTTTTGGTAGAGGGAGGTTTGAGGGAATGGAGGGGAGAATGGAACAAATTAAGTAATTGCTATATTTGCACGTGAAAAACTATCTTTAGCGGGGCTTTAGAATTCTGTAAAAGTGATTGAGAAGACCTAGGTATTACAGACATTTGAGACTAAGCAAACAAACAAATATGTTACTCCTGGAAAAACAAAATGTTATACAAAAAAGGACATAGAATCATTGTATACAATATTTGATTCAATAGCGAACAGATTAGTCACAACAAGGTAACCTTAGATATTAATTTCTTGAAACTGTTGTGGTTTGAAATAGAGATTCACAGGAAGCAAGAACCATATAGGCAGGGCTCGTGTACATTTCAGCCAGTCCCCTTCCCATGGTTATATTTTATGCAACTTATCGTATACTATCAAAACCAGGAAATCGGCATTGGCACTGTGCGTATGTTTGGTTTTATGCCATTTTATCATGTGACAGTTTGTATAGCCACCAACATAGTTGAGATACAGGCCTGGTTCACCCCTACAAATATCTTCCTCCTGCCACCCACCCCTTTCGTCCCCAGCATCCCCAACCACCTTCCTGGCAATCACTAATCTGCTTTCCATCCCCATACTTCTGCCAATTTTGGAATATTATATGAAGGGAATCATGTGATGTTTGGGGATTACTTTGTTCACTCGTCATGGTCTCTTTGCGATCCATCCAAGTTGTGTGCCCCAACAGCTCATTCCTTTCATTGCTCATTAGTAATCCATGGTATGGATTACCAAATTCTGCTTAGACGTTTACTTATTGTGGGGCATTATGGTTGTTTCCAGGTTTGGGCTCTTACAGATGCTGCTGCTATGGGCATCTGTGAACAGGTTTTCGTGCGGATGTAGGTTTTCATTTCTCTGGGAGACGTGCCCAGGAGTGAAATTGCTGGACCATATGGTAAATATGTGGCTTACTTTGTGAAGAAACTGCCAAGCTATTTTCCAGGTGGCTGTATCATTTTACATTTTATATTCCCACCAGCGATGTATCAATTATTCAGTTTCCCTGCATCCTCATCATTTGGTAGCATTACTACATGTTGTAACTGTTCTAATAGATGGGTAGTAATAGCTCATGATGGTCTTAATTTGCATTAGCTTAATGGCTGGTGATGTTGAAAGTTTTTTATTTTCTTATTTACCATCCATATATCATCTTCAGGGAAATGTGGAGATTATACATATAACACACACACACACACACACACACACACAAGTAGGAACAAGAATATTAGTGGGTAAAAGAGTGCTAGATCCACCTTCTCATAATGGGAAACGAATAGATAACGACTAAAGTTCATAAGTTAAGAAATTGGGTTAGAAGCATAATATTTAGGCAGATGGATGCAAAGAAGAGCTAAAAGAGCTTGGGAGAAAGAAAACTCAGGTAGAAAGGGTTAGGGTAGAAGTAGGCTGGTTTTCATGATAAGTCTTATAGTATTATGTCATTGTTTGGAGCTGTATACATGCAATACTTGGGTGACTTCTAAAAATAAATTCTAAAATGTATGACTTATTACTAAACCGAATTCTAGACTGTAACCTCAGCTGGGATCAGAAAGTAGAGACTTTATATTGATTTCGTAAAGTGATTGCATTGCACAAACTTTAAGACTTACAGATCTAATTACTTAGGCATTTTGGTAGCTAACGGTTACTTTATCTTCACTGTCACCATCAGGCCTCTCTGTTTAAAAGCTTCTGTCTCTGTATTGTTTTTTTTTTTTTCCTTAGAAATACTGCTAATAGTATCATGTATTTTTCTAATACTTTTATGCTCCAAACTTGATGTGCAAGGATAGAGGGCATTGAGATAAGAATACAGATAGGAGATTCTCAGCTGGGGCACCACCATGCCAGCACTAGACAGGCCTCGCCTTTATCAAAGCATCAGCATGTGAACAGATCCTAATGAAAGTTCCCGAAGTCCTCTAGAACGTTTATATCAAACCAGGAAGCAATAGTTAGGGGTTAGGATACTCCTTGCTAATGAAATCCCTGTCTTATGATTTTGCTGAGACTTTATTTCTATAAACCAAAGAACACTCAGAACAGATCATCATCTAAAACTACTTAGAACAGCCACCTTACGCCTCACATACTTCCCCTAGGGACCTCTAAATTGGAAGAATGTTCTTACCTGCTGAAGACTAATTGTTCAGCCATTTGAAAACTACCCATGCGCGTCTCATCTTTGTGGAGAAACCTCAGAAAGCAGTGGAGAGCAATCTAGAGCGAAGCTTGCAATTCCTCACTTTCCACTTGGATGGCTAATGATGCAAGGAGCCAATGCCAGGAACGGTTACAACCTGGGTGCTCGCCACCGTGGAACAGCACGGAGCTTCAGTAGACACTCTTAGCAAAAGCCTGAAGGGTCATAGGATATGGACATGGCGCAGTAAACCTTTCTTTTCATCTTAGACTACACTATATCTTTTTCAGTCTTATGTATCTTCCTTTCACCCTCTCTCTTTCTGCATTCCTATGGGACTCTCTGCCACCCTCTCTTCCTCTGTGTAGATTTTTTTTTACCACCTTTAAATAGATACATCCCTCTGAATATGTGTGCCTGTGTGTGAATTGCTTCTTTTTCTATCTTTTTTCTTGATATTTCTTGCTTTACACCAGAGTTTCTGTGTATGTGACTATTTTTCTTTGCCCCCATATTTTTTCTTTTTCCCTATTTCTCTGTCATAATTTATTAGGACATAGAAAATAAGTAAATGTCTTATTGTCTTATTGAAAACAAGATCATACCATTTTATCTTTTCCGCCAATAAAATTAAACCGAATCAGTGTTTATTTACGTCAACTCCCATTGACGTGTATGTGTTTGCGTGTATGTAAAAATCAGTAACTATTCATAAAATAGAAACCCCCACCTCTCTTGTCAAGACAAGAAACATGGGTCTTTTCCACTTGCCTTCTAAAAAAGAATGTGGCATAAAACCCCTGAAAGGTGAAGGGACCGAATGTTCATAATTTTTGTTTTCAAGTAAGGGCAAGAAGTGTCATCTGAAGACTTTACAGTGAAATAAGAAACATTTCTAAAATGGACCAAAGCAAAATGGTTTATATGTGTACAGTTGTGGTAACCTGAAACGTGGACTCACTGGTTTTCATAAATACTACATATTGAATTTCAACTTGAGAGGGGAATGTGTTATAGGCATTGTGAAGTTGTAGAGCATTTTCTGGCAAAAACGTGCACTGCAATTACTCTGTGTTGTTGCAAAAGAGCATATCCAAATAGTTTGACAAGGCACAGTCAGACTAAAAGTCTTTCATGACCTTGGATTTGCAATGGATTCTTAGGTACAATACCAAAAGCATGAGCAACAAAATAAAAAAAATCATAAATTGGGTTTTATCAAAATTAAAAATTTTGTATGTTACTAAAAAGTCAAGAAAGTGAAAAGAGAAGCTACAGAATGAGCAAGAATCTTTTATATAATATATTTGATAACTATCTAATATCCAAAATGTAAAAAGAACTCTGACAGCTTACGTGAAAAATAACAACAAAACAAACGACTCAATTAAAATATGAGCAAAGGACTTGAAGAGACATTTCTCTAAAGAATACATACTAATGGCCAGCAAGCACATGAAAAGATGTTCAATATCATTAGTCATTATGGAAATGCAAATCGAAGCCACATGGGACACCCCTTCACACACACAGGAAGATGGCTTCAATAAACAAAACAGCCAAATAATGTGTGTTGGTGAGTATGGAGAAACCAGAACCTTTATGCATCACTGCTGAGACTGTAGAATGGTTCAGCCACTGTGGAAAATAGTTTGGCATTCCACAAAACGCTAAACATAGATTTGGCATACCCAATAGTTTCAGTCTAGGTATACACCCCCCAAATTGAAAACAGGTGCTCAAACACACACCCCTATACATGAATGCTCGTAGCGGCACTATTTGTGATAGCCAGTAGGTGGAAACAACTTTGATGTCCATCAGCCAATGAATAGATAAAGAAATCGTGATATGTACACATACAATGGAATATTATTCAGCCATAACAAGGATGAAGTACTGAGACATGGGTGAACCTTGGCGACATTATGCTAACTGAAAGAAGACAAACTCTAAACAATACATATTCCATTTTTATAAAATAGCCAGAGTAGGTAAAACCATAGAAACGAAATACAGAGTGGTGGTTGCCAGAAGCATGATGAGGCTGAAATGGGGAGTCACAGCTTAATAGTTACGGGCTTTTATTTTGGAGGGATGGAAACAGATAGAGGTGGTTAGTTATACAGCAGTGTGAACGTACTAAATGTCATTGAATCGTTTGCTTTAGAATGGTTCATTTTATATTATGTATATTTCACTTCCAAAAAAAAAAAACAAAATTGGGAGGATGTTTAACAATAAATAAATATGAATTCCTTTTTAAAAGACACCTGTCCTCATTTTAGCATATCCATTTACTCCAATTACAAGACAGTACCATCTACCATGTAGTAAGAGGATCAATAATTATAAATAACTAGTTATTGACTTAATAAATGTATTGCAGTAGACCCAGAGTCAAGAACATAATGCAAACTCTGCATCAAAGCCAACCCTGAGACCAGGATTCACTTCGTTGGGAATAAAATATCCATAGACAGAGAGAGACGGGACGTGAGCCCATGAAGAGAAGGCACATGGTAAAAGATGCATTATCAAGCGACCACTGCTGAGCGAGTGGAAGTTAACCCCTCTGGGCAGACTCTGGGTATAGTAAAAACCTGGGCTTCTGACTCATCCTACCCACGTGACCAGGCAGCTAGAATATATTATACACCAACTCCTGATAGTCATTGGTTGAGGACTGCTTTCAAGGGGGAGTTTTCTCTCCAGTAGCTCGGGCATGCCACCTGGGTAAGGAAACTGCTTCTGTGGCCAGAGAAAGCCACTAGACAAAAATAATGTGAGGCCTCAGAGTTTGAAACCAGGCCAGTGTGTACTGACGCGGTGAGGATGCTCTGTTTTATTTAAATACACAAATCTAAGCAAGAGCCTCATAGGCAAGAAGTTTATTTTGGTGCGTCTGCGGTGTATGGATTAAAGGAAGTTGGGGAAAGGTTGCTCCTCATCACTGTAGCGCAGTTCTACTCTGCCACATTTTCTTTTTACGAAACAGCATTGCTCGCCGCAATTATAGAAAACGTTTCAGTTGTACATGGATCCTTTTTGAAAGACAGCAATTTTCAGCAATCCCTAGGAATAAGTCTTGGCAACTTAAGGTTTTCCAAAACTCCAGTTCAAGCAGTAGTTTTCTAACTGAGTGATTTGCAACCAGGGACAATTTTATCCCCAGAGAACATATGACAATGTCTCAAGACATTTTTTTGTTGCCACATTGAGGGTGGGGTGGCTACTGGCATCTAGTGGGTAGAGGCCAGGGCTGATGCTCAACATTCTACAATGCACAAGACAGCCCCCCACGATAAATAATTCTTTGGCCCAGCCCTGGCTGGTATAGCTCAGTGGATTGAGCGTGGGCCTGAGAACCAAAGGATCACAGTTGGATTCCCAGTCAGGGCACATGCCTGGGTTGCAGGCCAGTTCCCAGCAGGAGATGCATGAGAGGCAACCATACATTGATATTTCTCTCCCTCTCTCCTTCCCTTCCCCTCTAAAGATAAATAAATAAAATCTTAAAAAATTATTTGGTCCAATATGTCAGGAGGTCCCAGGTTGAGAAACCTTGCTGGAAACCAGCACCATCCAGAAGAATTCCCTGGGATGATGAAAATATTTCACACCCACGCTGTCCAGTACCGACGCCACTAGTCACATGCAGCTATTGAACCCTCAAAACTCAGCCTTATGCACCAGGTGTGGTGCAATGCGCCGAGGACGTAAATATGACATATCTTCACAGTCTTGAAAGTCAGAGCCCATGATCTAGGCGGAAAGGCAGATTCTTAAAAAGAATTGATTGTAAAAGAGCGTGGTAAGTGTTGTAACAGAGAATGGATAACGTGCTAAGCTGGAGGCACCAGGACTCAGGCAATTACAGGTCTCTGAGGCAAAATTCTACTCTTAGCTCAGAACATTGTGAGGTGTCAAAGCTGTATTCTGTGCAAAAAAAAAAAAATTAATCTCTTGTCATGTACCTCATTGCTTCACCTTATTTCAGCCTTTTGTCAGAAAATACACATAAAAGACTAATCTGACGGGGAGCTGAGCTTTATTTAACCATCCCATTGAACTTCTTAGAATAGTTTACTGAGGAAGTCTATTAAAGTATTGATGTTTTTGGCATAAAAGATCATACAATCATATGACAATCTCCTTAACATTTTAATTGAGCTTACAATTAGTCTTACATTGGAGACAAACTCGCTCAGAAACATCGTCAGAGAACTTGGAAAAAGAAAACCCACTTATCATAAAAAATGGATGGGCCACCTAGGCTGTGAGAACATTACAATCGGAATCTAATATATGATTAGCCATTGTCACATCTTTCTTTGAAGCTTAAGTAACACGGTATTCCCAGTAGGGGACCCAGTGATTCAAAGTGACACATACACGGCCAGCTCATTTCCCTTCCCAGAGCACCGATGTGATTTGTAACCATAGAAATGTGTGCAAAACCCTATTAGTCTTGAATGCCAGAACCTGCCAAAAAAAATCTTTTGTTACCTAAACAAGTCAATTAATGATACCACAAGATAAGCATACATAAACTTGCAGCGTCCTACAAAGTGACAAAAGCCAGTTTATGAATTGAGAAAAGAAGAAAAAGGACATTGGCCACACAGCCAGTCAGATGACAGTGTGTTTTCTGTTTATTGCAAACCCGTATCTGAGGGACAAATCTTCCTTATAGAGCCGTTCCAAAATGTGTATATTCATACATATGGTCCCCTTCTAGGAAGTGGAGTTTAATGTTTCCCTCCCCTCCTTGAGTGTGAGCTGGACTTGGTGACTTGCTGTCAAAGAATAAAGAGAGGGAGAAATGGTAACTTCACAATGGGGAAGAAATCTGGCAGGCACTGCCAAGAGTAAGTGGTCATGAGTTTCACATTACCAGTGCCAATCATGCTGATGTCATGCCCCGCCCCCAGTATAATGTGATGAGAAGGGCAATTCCTGTGACCCCCATCTAATCATGAGAAAACTGTAGTCACTGCTTAAGAGATACTTTTCCAGAGCAGGGGATGTGGGGGACCTAGGTGAAAACAGTAAAGGGATGGAGAAGCACAGATTAGTGATTACAGAGCAGTCCCAGGGATGTGAAGTGCAGCCTAGGGAATACAGTCCCTGATGTTGTAATAACTGTGTGTGGGGCCAGGTGGGTGCTGGAAATGTTGGAAATGGTCACTGTGGGAAGTATATGACTGTCTAACTACTATGCTGTATGCCTGAAACGCATACAAAATAGTGTTGAGTATAAATTTTAATTGAAAAATAAAATTTAAAACGAGAGAAAAATGTTCTACAATATACCTGACTGGTCGTCTTCAAAATGGTCAGGGTCAGGAAACACAAGAAAAAGCTGAGAAGCTTCGAGACTAAAGGTGACCAAAGGGACATACATGGTGACTAAATGCAATGTGAGATCCTGGATTGGATCTCAAAACAGAAAAAGAACAGTAGTAGGAAAACTGGTGACATCTTAGTCAAGTCCGGAATCGTGTTCATAGTATTATACCGGTGTTTATCTAAAATTTTCCAATAAAGGCAGCATGGATACAGAAGATACTCTCATTAGAAGTTGTGTCTCAGGCACCTGGCAAAGTGTCAGATATATAGGTACCATTTTTAAGCAGAATAATGAATGAACAGATAGTATTGATGTTTGTGTTTGAATAAAAGGCTGATTTCCTGCAAAGCTCAAATCATGACTCTGATAGAAATATAAAATGAATATGTGACAAGCATTTTATTAAGTCATTAACTAATACAAGAATCCGTAAGAGGTTAGAGTTGGTTCTAAGGAGAGTCTGAAGAACAGACACATATAAACAATCAGGAATGCAGATAAGAATTTGGTAACAGATGCCATTCTGGTGACTCGCATAGAGAAATCCTTCGCATTGCAAGAGACATTTATCCGCATTTCTATGACAAGGATCATTTGCATTGCCATCAGCCCTGCACAGGTTGGCTTCCAGCTCTGCAGGGTTGCAGAATAGCCCAGCCATTGTCTACTGTGCAGACCCTTAAAAGAATCAAGTAATTCCTTAAGGTTTTGCTGGGGAAAGTATAGGATTCCATTGATAAGACACAGAGTAATCTTTTAACCATTTCAGAGTCTTTCATGATTTCTTTGAACAGTTTATATCAGGAATTTGAACCAATTAAGCCAATAATCAAAAATAATGACACCCCAATAAAGTTAAGTTAAAAATAGGAACAGAGGGTATTTGTTTTCATAAACGCAAAGTAAACTCAATGCAAATGCTCGTGTTTTACTAAAGAATATACCAGATTAGTATGTGTTCTTTGTTTATTTTGCTTTGTTTTTATTTCACAATAGTATGAACAAGAAAAGGTACAGTTTTAAGTTTTTTAGAAACTATAAAATGAAAGCAAAATCAAAAATGTCAAAATATTTACCAAATCTAAACACTCTATATACTTTTAAGATTGAACCCTGGGTTTGCTTTTCATAAACCACATTGTTCTTACTTCATTCATGATTTCTAGGCATGTTTTATAAAATGCTATCCCACTATTTACCTGGATTTGAATGCTGGCTCTATTTTCAGTGAACCAAGTCATGGTGAGAAAGTTTAATGTATTTGTATCTCAGTTTCCTCAATTGTATAGCCGGGATGATAATGAAAGTACCCACATCATATGGCCATTAGTGTGAGAATTATAGGTCTTAATACGTATAAAGTGCTTAGAATAATGCCTACCAAGCAGTAAGCCCTCCATAAATATTGTTTTATTATCCTAGATGCATAAGAACAATGACAGGGCTCACTTAAGAGCCTCAATAAATATTGTTCTATTATTCTAGATACATAAGAACAATGGACAGGGCTCACTTAAGGTGAAGATTGACCTTTGCTAAGGAAGCTAGAAGCCTGGGACACGACTACCCACCATGGCCTGCCCAGCTAGGAATTTAAGATCAGATTGTCCTGGGTGGTTGCTTTGGTCCCTGAGCTTGTCAAACCTGCCGTTGCCCCCACCCAGCTTGTTAGGTTTATCACATAACCCCTTTTTTGTTTGCATTCTGTTAGTTAGATCTGTGTGTGCTGTTCCGAAGGTATAGCCATGATATCTTTGTAACAGATGAAGTAAGTTTTATTAAACATATTAACTCATTTAAAATTTTTTAGAAAAACCAAAATTAATTCTGTGGGATTACATGACCATGAGGGAGGAACAAAAGGATATATACCAGGTTATTAGTACTTGTTACCTTGGATGCTCAATGGTAACAACTCAAAGAGCATGAAAGAAAAAAAAAGGGAAAAATGTATTCAACTGTATAAAAATGAAAGAGTTGAATGGAAATATTACCACAAATGTAAAACCATTGATATGTGCATGGATAAAAGCTATAAGTTAACATAGAAAACTAATCTGTTGATTTATTATTGGGTGGTTGGATTGAGGACTTTGGTTTCAAATATCATTTTACTCTATAAAGAGATACAGGGTAGGGGGGAAGCCCTGACAAACACAGCACAGGAAGTCTTCAGTTAATGTTGTTGATATATCCTGCGACTTTAAACAAAATGGCGTGACACTGAAACCAGTTTTACCATGGGTTAATTGATGTTCACAAGAGTTAAGTTCCTGTAGCATGTCATCAACGTTATAGCAAAACTATGCTGAACAAAACCACATTATTCAAGGCCCCTGCTGTATTTGCCTTGTGGCCACTCACTTAAATGGTAGCTGTTTATCCTCATTAGAGTGATAATATAGCACTACCCATCTTGATTTGTTTAGATGGAGAGCACTGAGTTAGCCTATGTTTTAAGCACAAATATCGAGCCTATTACATAATCTCTTGTAGACCTCAGCCCACAACTAGCACTTTTGAAGGAGCACCATTTAATATGTGTACTGGGGTGCAAGGGGGGTGCTTAGGAGAAATCTTATTCTCATTCCAGACAGGCTACCCTATGACCTTTCCAAGAGAGCTAGGTCACTCTCTTCCTGTTTCTTTACTCCTTACCCCATTTTTGCATAATCAGTTTCAGCCCCAAAGGGAAGGAGACATGGAGATTGACTTTCCCCTCCTCATCAGTCAGTGAGGTAAAATGGAAGTTTCGTGACAGGGTGGCAGCTGCAAATTTGGCTTCTTGACGTGGGCATCCTTTATGCAGCCCTCAATCCTGGATGAAGTTCTCAGGCTGTAACTGCCCAAACCTGTGAAGTAGGAACTCTAACCACTGCCCCGCAAAGTTTCTATAACTAGCATGCAACTTGTTAAACAGCCTATGACTCATAAGAGGACTGCTGCAAATTCACGCTGGGCTGTGTCTAAGAACAGGGCAGAGGGAAGCCATTGCAAAGGGCTGTACTTTCTAATCATCTTTCTTCCTTCCTCAGTCCCTGACGAGCCCACTAGTCACCCTGACATACACCGAGCCCATGGAAAAATGAGTAATTTGTGGCCAATATAGTGACACCACAAGTGCTTGAAAGTATTCACTGAAGTCTGTTTATTAAAATAATTGGCCCCACACTATAAAAGTCAGGAGACGTACCTTGTGCTACTAGTTCCGCCATTGACTAGCTGTGGCACTTTGAGTAAGTGCCGTAAACATCGTTTCCTGATAAGCAAATGAAGAGGCGTAGCTAAATGATTGCTTAGCCAAATGATCAGCAAGATCCCGCTAGCTCCCTCCAGATTTCATAATTTCATACTGTGTTTTATAGAATCAAAGTTGTATTTTTTCATTTTAAATGTGGGCTCCAGTCAGTGAATGACTATAAGGTTTAAATGTGCATATATTTTTTGGGCCCTTACAGAGCAAGGTACTTTCTCTTTCAAGAACCTACCATATTTTTTGGACTGTAAGATGCAACCCCCAAATTTGGGAGGAAAAGCGGGCTGTGTCTTATAGTCCAAATGTAGCTTACCTGGCTCGCTGTGCTGGGGGGTGGGCGGCAGCTGTGGAGCAGGGTCACAGGTTATTAAATATTTTGCCACATTTTTTGCTCCATTTTTTTTTTCCTATTTTCCTCCTCTAAAACCTAGGTGCGTCTTATGGTCCAGTGCATCTTATAGTCCTAAAAATACAGTATTTTGATCCATCCTTTCCATTGACATAAGCGAAAACAGGTTGTGGGCCCACCAAATCCTACCACCGTGACTGACAATTGTGAAGCTCCTTCAGCTTTGCGATGAGCTTATCTTTCTTTGTGCTTCCTCAGACACCGTTGCATTGAACATGCATGGTCATTCAGACACAGTTGTTTTCTTTCAGAGTGACTCTCTTATTAAATGTGCACACGCTGAGTTCTGTAGTGATTAGAGGCCTGTGTGTCCACTTTGTTATTAGTTGCTTCATTTTCTCAAAACAAAACCACTTTGCTAGGGAACCTGTGGTTCATGGACCCCAAGCCTCAGCGTCACTGGGGAGTGTGTTAGATATGTGAAATCTCAGCCTCCATCTCAGAAGTGTTGAATCAGAATCTTCATTGTAACCAGATCCTCGAGGAGTTTGCATACGCATTAATGCTTGAGAAGAACCCGGTGTCATACATATATGCACACGTGGAATTGTACTCACTGCCAAAGAGCAAGAAAGATGGGAAACTGGAAGTCTCAGATGGAGATTGCTTACGACTGCATGACCTTTACTTTGGTGACTTTTAACATCCTCATCTGTATAAAATGGACCCTAGACAATATTGCACAATATTTATATTCTGGAGTGTCATAGGCCACCTCGAAAGAGAAGAGAAGCCACCCAGAAGTCTCTCACCTAAGACTGTAAACACTTTCTACTTATGTAAGAGTGGGGGTGTGGTTTCCCAGGCAGAATGGGAAACAACATTGTGAAGAAGACAGTGAAGGGGTTCCTTGTAAGCATTAAAGGCAGCAGCCAAGGGGGGAACAACATAAGGCAGAGGAGGAAACAAAGGTGAATAGGAAACTGAGCAGGAGAAAAACTCAAGGATCATGGGAGAGTGGCCAGGGACTATCAAGAAGCTGTCTACCTCGGTGTAAACACCACCCTGTGGGAGTTCCAGCCAAAGGGAGCTCCAATAAAAGGTTCCTGGTGACATAATCAAAGAATTTACAGTAGAACCAGAGCGAAGCAGTCTGACTATGGTAAATTGAGGGTTACAGAAATGGGGATAAGGGATGGAAAGGAAGACTTGAAATGAGTCTGAGAAGTGAGGCAGTAGCTAGAAAGACTCACAGGAATATACATAGCCACCACACCAACAATGGAATGGCTAAGATTTTGAATTCATGAGCAAATGATCTGTTCATCAAAACTCAGACCATGGCAGGCACTTGTGCACTCACTCACTGAGTGATAGCAGAAAAGGGTCTTGTCATTTTGGAGAGATCATCGAGTATGAAATACATCTTCCAGCAGCGAGATGTTCTTCAGTGCCGTCTTTTTGTTCTTATTTCTAATTATTTTTAGTTTGAATGCTTTCCTCTTATCATGCAGACGATATGATCATTTTATCTCTCCTGTAACCTATTTTAAAGATTTCTGCCAACTCCTGTGGCAGGTTTCCTAGTGATTGGGTCCTGACAGCTTCCCTGAGATTTGCATTCATGTCCTTGAACTCGAACCAGTAGCCAGCCATTGTTAGAGAGTCCACAGGCCTTCTGTTTTATTGTCTCGTTTTGAGATGCAACTGTAGGGGAAGAAGGAAGAAAGGAATTGAAGAAGCAGCAAAACGAAAGGAGTTCTGGCTTAGGAAGAGAGATCTTTCTATTACAGTAACAGCAGGACCCAATAATATATTGGACATATATATAAAGTGAAAGGGAGAAGGCTCTGCCTTGCAGCAATGTAAAATTCCACTCAATTATGTGTTTGCCTAAAGAGTCACTCTCTATCCGTGTAATACATATTACTCACAGATTACTGCTCTTCAGAACTTTTCATTGCACCATAATATTATCTTTCTTTGGTGATTCACAAGGCACTTTGTTATCTTCCAGTATTTCCTGTCATTCTTATAAGCAGAACTATTCAGGTTGTATTCAGGGCGGGTAAATCACACGGTATGCCTATCTCCCAACTCCGCAATGGTTTTATTCTGCAGTGTCTGAGGCAGCTTTGAAAGAGAAGTCACCTAAGGACAGCTAGGCTGTATGTATATCAGGGGAAAGTGGAAACCCCACCCCCACTTTGTCTAATTGATTTTTTACATCTATTATTGATTTAGCAGCGGGGAAGGGAGGGAGAAGAGAGGGAGAGAAACATCAATGTGTGGTTGCCTCTCGCATGCCCACTACTGGAGATCTGGCCTGCAACCCAGGCATGTGCCCTGACTGGGAATCAAACCAACAACGCTTTGGTTCACAGGCCAGCACTGAACCACTGAGCCATACCAGCCAGAGCTAAAATCTGTATTGATATGTGATTCTCATGTCTGTAATGATTTCATATGTACAGAAATATGATCCTTGGATCTGGTCTTCGTGCTAGTCAGAAAAATCTCTTCTTCCCTCCCTTTTTTCCTACATTCCACCCTTTCTCTTTTCCCTCCTCCTCCTGCTGAAACATTAAGTTATTAATAAGCAGATAGGGGCAGCCATCTTGATACTCCATTGTTTGCTTGATAGATTCATGCATTAATTCAATAAGCATTAAATAAGCACTTGCTAGGCATTAAACACTGTCCTAGCTACTCAGTTGAAGGACGAAAGTAATAAAACCCTTGGCCTCGAGGATACTAGAGTACAGTCGCAGTGACAAATGGGCAAATCAGTCACAATAGAACATGTTCTGCATTAAAACGGAGGTTTGTGCCAAAGCCTCTATACCTTGAGGTGGAAATGCCTCTGCTTCCTCTCTGAGCAGCCTAGTGGTCAGTTACACTATGCTGAGAGGGAGAGGAAGCAGAGAAAATCTGCTACTACCATAGAAATGACCTATGGAGTTTTGGATACCTTCATAGAACTAACGCGTGGTCCACACGAGCCGCCATCTCACCTTCTTATAAGGAAACATCTGAGTTCTGCATCCTGCAGCTCCGTGGGCCGTATTGGCTTTCTCCCTGGCCTTTGCCTGCCAAGGCCCTAACCCTTGAGGGACCATCTCCCACAGCCCCTCAGCCACCCTCCAGCCAGCCATGTCTCCTTCTTTGAACCTCTTACACAATTGGATATTCACAAAAGCAAATGCACAGGATACCCTCATATCCGGTCTTTATTTCCATTGCACATTTCCTTTTGACCAGAAGTCCTTGCTTATTAGAAAATCAAGGGCTAGAATTTTTTAGCCCCATCTGATACCTCCTACCCAACCCTGACAGACCCTTCTAAGGTCATGAAGAATGCTTTTCTAATTGTTTCACCCCCCTAGGGTACCATGCTGATAACTCTCCATCCCAGTTTTAACCCCTATTTGGGCGAGTTGGTTTTACTTAACTAGACTGCCTGGGATTGCACCTTCACCAGATGATTCACGAGTGCGTGTCTTTAGTCAGAGGTGTATGTGAATGTGCCAAAGGAACGCGCCACTACGTAGGTCCTGTTCGCAGGCACGTATTATGTCTTTACTCCCTGGATTACACCCTCCCTGGCTCCCAGTTGCTCTCAGGACAAAAGTGGTTTATAACTTTGCAGTGCTGTGCTGGAGCTGGCTTATAGATGCTCCTAAGAGCCAGTCAGGCACACTTCTTGCCGCCGAACTCCTCGTTCAGTGGCACCAAGTTGGTAGCTTGAAATTGGCCATAGTGTGAGTGTGTATGCCATGGAAATCGGCAAGCGCTGCAATCAGGGCTCCTCCTTCCAGCCCCGGGGCCAGTTGTTTATCAATTACCTGCATTCAACTGCTGACATGGCCCTCCATGGTCTCAGTCTATGTGACCCCCCCCCCCAAGCCTTATCCCTCTTTCCTGAACTCACAAGCAAATAAAGTATGTTTCTGGTTTCTGCCCCTCCATGCATGCTCCCTCTCTTAGGGGCCATCTGTCCCTCCCTTCACACCTTTGCTTTGCTAGTTTATAATCTCCTTATACAGCAGCTCATTCAAACCTTCCTGGGCATCCCAAATGGGGGTCCCTTTCATGTGCGACCTCATCACATTTATCTTATCCTTGGTCATATGGTAATTTAACTGTCCATGAATTTGTGTGCCCTTCTAAGAATGTAAGCTTCTTAAGGTCTCTTTATACGTTTTTGTGCTTTTATATACCCCCCCACAATAAATGTTTAATTAATACATTAGTGAACAAATAAATAGCTGAATGGGATGAGTGAATGAGTATTTAATGCTGGTTCATTTTGTATGAAAATGATAATACATTGTGGATATTACCTTGCATGGTGCTATGGTGAACATTTGCATCCCCCCAAAATGCATGTTGAAATCACAATGCCTGATGTGATGGGTTTAGGAGGTGGGGACTTCAGGAGGTGCTTAAGCCGTGAGGGCAGAGCCTTCAGGAGTAGGAATAATGCCCTAAAAAAAAGAGGCTCCAGACAGATCCCTAGCCACTCCCGCCATGTGAGGACACAACGAGAAGGCGCCAGGTAGGAATCAGGAAGAGGACGCTCAGCAAACACAGCTGTGCTGGTGCCTTGATTTAGACTGCCCAACCCCCAGAACCTTGAGAAGTAAATCTCTGTTGTTTATAGGCTTCTCTGTCCATGGTGTTATTTAATAGCAGTCCAAATGGACGAAGACACATGGGGAAAGGAACTCAGGGTCACTGCCTGGCCTGGCTCTTTTAAGAAAACTCTAACATAGAACCCTGGCTGGTGTGGCTCAGTGGAGTGAGCACTGGTCACCGGTTCGATTCCCAGTCAGGGCACATGCCTGGGTTGTGGGCCAGGTCCCCAGTAGGGGGCGCACAAGAGGCTACCCACATGGCTGTGTCTCTCCCTCTCTTTCTCCCTTCCTTCCCCTCTGTCTAAAAATAAATAAGTAAAATCTTAAAAACAAAAATGAAAATCCTAACATAGAATAGGACCAACATATGGCTGGGTATAAGTACTAAGGACCCACCCTGGTGATTCTCCTTACCAGCTACCAGCTAGGACAAATTATAGCCAGATTTTTAAAATGCGAAGTGGTTAGATTAGAGGAGACCTCTAAGGCAATGGTTCGAATGAGCACCATTAGCATCACCCAGGAAGCTTAAAAATTGCACAGGCTGCATCCCAGGACAGTGACATGAGACCTATGGTAGGAAACCCAGGTATCCGTTTTCATTTTTGTTTTTAATCCCCAGGGATTCAATCTAGCCAAAGTTGAGCCCTAACTAAGGTCTGACTCTCATATTATCTCCTTCGAAGATAGGTGGGAATTAAGGGAAGCATTTTCCCAGCCAGCATTTCCACTCTTTCTTAGACACATATATTGTTTCATTGGTAATTTGTGAATAGATGCATATGTTAGCAAAGCTTGACTGGAAAAATTTCTCCCCCCACACATCCTGATCCCGTCTTGACACCGCATAACTGTTGGTGAAGGCAATTTCAACAATGAAGAAGTGGGTGAAATGACTACATTTTATGTAAATATGTATGCATTTCCAATCAAAAGGACATATACAATAATGTTGTTTAAGATTTAAATGAAGGACAGTACTTAAGATTCCTCTGTAATCAGATCTCTCAGCAATAAACAGGTCTTTTCTTTACAGATGTCAAACATATGCCTGAGAAAATGATATTTTACAAGCCTTAAGATTTGAAATCTGACTTTTTATATTAATGCATACACTTTATCACACAACTGTGTATGCTTTCTAATTCAATTTGAAGAGTGGCTATTGGTTGCTTTTCAAACTGGAAGCTATTGGCTGTGGATGTCAATCCACACCAATATCTCTCCCTCTCTTTCTCCCTCCCCAGTATCATTACATGATACTCTGATGGGCTTGATTATATGGTTATTGTTCATGCATTAAAGGATTTACGTATTTCTTACATACTAATATATTTAAAGCAAAGAGTGAGAGTCTCAATGGCCTGAGAAGAGTCTTTCCAGTGTCCCTCTGGTTTTGGACAGAATACAAACAACCCCTCAAAAGTAGTTACTACTTCCATCTTTTAAAGAACCTGCACACGGAGTAGACAGTGTGCAAATGAAAACTGTAGATGAAAAATTTCAAATGATGCAAATCCCCAGAAGAGGACCACCGATGAGGGAGGGGATGTTAATGTTCCTTAGGAACTCCACCCAGCTCAGCATTTACCCTTCGTGCCACCTGGTTAAAGCGGTGGTTCTCAAAATTGGAGCCTGCATCTGAATCACTCACGTGGGCAGCTTGTTAAAATACAGACTACTGGCCCCCTCTCGCAGAGTTTCTAATCTGGTTGGTGGGGTGTGAAACCTGCTCATTTGCATCTCTAAAACAAGTTCTCAGGGTGTGTTTCTGATCCTGGGACCACCATTTGAAGGCTGATACTCTGGAGAAAGGGCAAGATCTCTGTGCTTGTTAGTTTTCCCTAAGCCTTTTGCAGGTACCCAGCAGACCTCCTGCATCCTTAGCTTGCTTCTTTCCTTCCTTTCATAATAATAACCGCCATAGCCACACCTAGCATCTCCTGAGTACTGAGTACTAGGCACTCTACATCCATCACAACAAACTGAGGAAGGTACTACTGGCATCTCCATTTTGCAAATGAGGAAACAAACAAAAGTGCCAAAGGTCACATAGCAAAGATGAAACTCGAGCCCATTATCTGTTTGGCTCCACAGCCCAGAATCTTAATTTCTTCCCCATAAGCCATTTTGCCCTCTGATTTTTACAACCAAAGCATTCTGATCATGAGGCTGAGGGCGACTGTTGGACCAGAGGGAGCTGCCAGGCTGAGCAGGCACTGTGTTGGCAGGGAGGCAGTGAGGTGGGACCTGAGCATCCTACTAACGGGAGGAGACGGTGATGTGTCTCCTCCTTCTCCAGGGCCATTCTGGCTGCCATCCCTTCTCCTGTCCAGCATCTCAGAGGATCCAGAAGTTTCTCTATGCTGGACAGCGAGTGTGTGGGCGGTTGTTCCGGGGGAATGAATGTGAGATATAGAGCACATTCACCTACTATTTACACAGTCTTGTGGGAATAAAATAAAACGTCATGTCAAGAGGGCCTTCATGATGTGAAATACAGAAGAACTTCAGACCTTGGATTATGTGTCAATGATTTCTTTTTGTTCTTTGTTGTTAGGGGGCAGATCTTTACATACACAGTACCATGTTATTGGCAGTTTTCTTTAAGGAGATTTCTCTTCTTTCGTGAGTTCACGCTTTCTATTGTAGTTAATCATTTACACTTCAGCCGATAAATACAGAGCATCCAGTTATGAAAATGCACTGAGGTTTGAGACTTGCTGTTTTGGTGTTGAGAGCTGTGCCCCAACCTTTGAGACGGAAATGAATTTATGTACATGGAGTCGGAATGGAACCCAAAGCACATCTTTTAAAACTCTGAGGAATTTTTATGCCAGTCTTCTAGCTGCAGGTATGATTTTACGTTCACATTTGAGGGATGAACAACAATGAAATTTGAGGGATGAATTTAGTTTCTGTGCAAAGAACATAGGAAGTTTGGCAAGTCCAATCCAATCCTGTGTGTACGGTATATACATCTGATCATTTTGTTGTCATTTGCAGTATAAGATCCTGTATACTGTTTGTGTAGGTAGAGATTAGGGGTAACATCTAATTTCATGGAGATGTTGTAGGTTTCCTGTCCATATCCCCTGAGCTTTGGGGTGGTGGGTGGACCGGTGGGCCAGGCCAGAAGTTTCAGGGTACTGACTGGAGCAAACCTCCCCAATAAGCAATAAGGAATGAGAGTAGGTCAGTAGGAACTCCAGCTTTCTCTCCCTTCTTGGGATGATTTTGAGGCATGTTCCACAAGTTCTCCGAGGACCCGCGGGATAGTGAGTAGTGACTACGTCAGTCATCAGCATTCTCCATTGTTTCTTCCCCTTCCCGTCTCACCTTCCTATTGCCCACAGTGTTTCCTAGATTCACCTCCTAAATCAACCTTGTACCCAAATTCTTTTCTGTTTTAGCAGGACCCCAGACGGAGACCCATGGTGGGCACAGATACTGTTAGTTTGGGGCTCTGATGGGCGTAGTTACATGTGGGAGGAATTGTACTATGTGTGGATATATAACCTGTGTGATATTAAGCCATGCTTTATTCAGAGTATTTACTGACCAAGATTTCTAATATATATTGAGAATAGTTAAAATAAAACTAAAATAGCTAACACTGGGCAAGATGTTTGGCCAGATGATTTAATATCCGCTTGCATAATGAAACAAGTAAAGGGGAAAGGAAATTATTAGCAACTCTATCTTTACATGCAAGGGATACCCAAGACAGTCATGAAGAAAACTCTTTGTATTGAGAAACTGAAGGCCCGTTCTAGCGGACTTGTGTGTTTATTGTTCTGTTTCTGACCATTTTATTCCAAACAAACGGACTTGTTTGTCATTATTCCCCACCCTCCCCCAGCACAGGGCCCCCATTCTTTGAAACAGTAACTAATTCAGTTCCCAAAAGGAATATGAAGAGGGAGGGTGTATCTAAAAGGACTGGAGTGAAAAGTGTGGCACATTTCCACCGCGGATTCCGTGCCAGTTGAGGGTTGATGCAGAGCATGGTGGGAAATCAATCGGCTCTATCTCCAGGGGACCCCGGAGGTTCAAGTGCCATCCTGGAGAGTGGCAAATGTTCTTTCTCACCTTTCTTGAGTTATAGCTCAGATGACTCAAAGCCAAGGACTGATGAGCCAGAAGTGGGCTGCATTGCTTGTTTTCACCTGCTGGGAAGTTCAGAGATTTCAAAATAATCTCAGCCGTAACCTGTGCTGCACTATATGTGTTAAGCCAAATACTGTAACTTTGAGTTGAAAATACTGTATAACCCCACACAAGCTCTTGTTCACAGGTAGTGCTCTTGTCAAAGATCTATCAAGTCAAAACCCCGTAAATGATTCGTTAAATACCTAGAGGAACTTATGCTGCGTTAAATCATCACTTCATAGGTATCAATGTTTAAATGTGGTTTGTGTTTACAATTTTCATGTATATTTTTCAAATCGTAAATTTGAAGTGAAATTAGAGAGGGGAAATGTATCTTTTGTAGCAATATATAATGTGCAGAGAAACATAAAAACTGGGTGATATATTTTATAAAAGAGGGTGTACTCAGGGTATATCAGGCATAAGAACTTTAAATTCTGTTTGTTTTTTGTTTTTTTTTTTAAGGCAGCTTCAGAAAGGATTGTTCTGGGAATGGAGAATTCCATTTGGGAAACCTAACACACACACAGTTCTCTCAGTAACAGAGTTAAAATACTGACTTTGAGGGTTCATGTGAAAAAGCCTACAGAATTTTTGCATGTTGAGAATAGCTTTGTATTCTTACACATTGCACTCTGGGTTCCTATTCAAAGCAAAAATAACGCAGCATAGACCTTGGCTAGCCTTTCACATTCTAAAATAACCTATTCCTTCAGGCCATTTATCCTCAATCCCAATTTTGTGATACTTCAGATCATCTTTAATTTATTCCAAAGATTTTTTAGAAGAGTCAGAAAATCATTTACTTGAACTTAAAGTAACGAACGAGTGAGATATATATATTTCAAGAGCAGCAGATAAGGATGAGTCCACGAGGTTGCATCTAACTGCTCTCCTTAGCATTCCTGAAAATGTGGCTTCTGCATAGTTTCCTTACTCCACACAGTTTCAGTAATCCATACAGTCCTCATTTTTGTGAGCCTTCATGAGACAAAAGACCTTACCAGAGATGACTTTGCAATAGTGTCTTTCTTTAGCAAGTTCATAGGTGATTTTACTTGTGAAAATCTAAATGGCTTCTCTTTCGTGAGGTAAGAGACACACTTTTTAAGAATTTCACTACTTGTGTGTTCATGCATGCATGTTGTCTTTTGGGTGCCACGTAGCTGCGTGCATGAACCCTTCCATTTAAATATCGAATGTATATAATAAATGTTATCTAAGAAACAGGAAGGCTTTTAGTTCCAAAAAAATGATTTTCCAGCTTGCCCACACAAAGGCTGAAGTAATAAGAAAGAAGACCAGTGGAATGTATGTGTCCTTTTCATAATGTTACATTTAAACAAAGATGCTGAAATGGAAAAGAAATGACTGAAACGGGTCCTGAGGCGAGGGATTAGCGTGCAGGGGTATTGTTTTTCTCTTTTCCTCCTCCCACCTTCGTTTCCTTCACAGCACCATTTTCATTCCAAATAATTTAACCATTTTCTCCTTCTGAGCTTGGAAGTCAGAGAGTAAGGACCAGAACAAAGGGCACAGCAGGGGCGGTGTGTAGGTGTCGCAGTGCTTGAGGATCACCCGGAGAGCTTGCTGAAAAGCAGAAGCCTGTGTCCCCGCGCCCAGAGATCCCTATTTAGTGTGGTGGAGCCTGAGACTGCATTTCCAGCAAGCCCCCAGGCCATGCTCATGCTGAGGACCCATGGACCATGGCATAGCACTGCTCCTGGGGACAGGGCCATCACAAAGGGAGGTCAAAGCCACCAAGGCCGGATGCTGTGAAAACACCCCTGGTGTCTTCTCTCAGTGTCAGTCCTTTTGTCTGTGTGATTTGTGCCAAAGTCCCTTGACTCCTTCCGTCTCAGTTCCCACAACTGAAAAGGAGGATTGCTCCAGATTGGCCGGCTTTCAAACCGTGCTTCAAGGCATTCTAGAAGTACTGCAGGGCACTTCAGAAGCCTGGGGGAGGATGGGAGGAGAGGGTCAGGTGGGCTCTCTGTTCAAAGTTCTTGACCCTCCACTTCAACACTTTTATCTTTTATCTCTTTCATATATTCTACTTCTGAATGTGGCTTCATTAAAAAAAAAAACTTTCCAACTTAACAAATTTAAAGGAAATGAAAAATCCAGAGTTTGGAAATGACTCATGGCTTTCAAAATGTACCGATCCAAAGACTTCCAGTGTAGCGTGCCGTTCCAGAAATTCTCTGGTCCTTCCACAGCCTCCCAAGTGGGCTACGGGAGTGGCGGCAGATGCCTCTTTCACGAATGTAAGACTTGATTCTGTGCACCAGGAGGCCCCTCGTCTGATGTGTTTTCGGCTACAGCGAGAGTGCTGAGAATACAGAGCAACCGCAAGCATTTCTCTGCGGAGCCCTGTCTGATTCATTAAAAATCGAGCCCTCTCCAAATAGATATTAATTACCTTCTGTTACAGAGTTTTTTAAAGAACATAATTCCTAATTATGTCTCTAACTATTGTGTGAGTTGACCATTTTGGAACAAAAAAAAAACTATGCTATGGAATTCCGTGTAAACGGCGTTGCTCCAGCTGTCATGTCTCCACACGGGTGGCTTGTCTCTTTCATACACCATGCTAATTTCTACATGGTGTTAGCATTTCATTACAATCAACCTTCATTTTTAAGAAGACTATACGTATATATCAAACTGCAGGTTTCAGTTTTTGTATGAATTGAAAGAGATTAATCTTCCCCGAGATAGGTTATATTAACCAGATTTGAATGTGCTTTTTATGATGGTCTTTAAATCCCCTTCATCTCATACTGCACCGATACATGTCTACTATCCTGGAATAAATTAACTCCAGTTATAGGATGGAAAATCTGACTGGAAAAGTAGAACCTTGCTGTGTCAAGTTCTCTGTCACTTTATCAACGAGAACTGGTATGCCTTAGTCTAGCTAGAAATGTGGAGTTCTCGCCTAGATTTTTAACAGGGGGATGGAAAATGAAAGCCAATATCCTTCCGTGCCCCTGTATTTATTCAGTCCTTTATCCCTACGCAAACACGTATCAGGAATAGGCTGTGTGCTAGGCACAGGTGTGGGGCAGTGAGATGAGACCAGGCCCCTGTCTGCCTGCAGGAGTTTCCTAGTCTATGTCACAGATAGGGAACTACTCTCTTCCTAGGGGAGACATGATCCACATTAGCTTTGCCAAGGGGCACGACATCTGCAGCAGCGAACTGGTAGAGAGGAGAGACTCTTCTGCTATTTAGTGTGGGAAGTCCACAAGGCAAGGGACCAGCTACCGCAAAAACAAGGGCCAGCGGAAAAGTGTAAATGTAGATCTGATAACTAAGATGTGAACGGCTAAAGGACAGGTGTCAGTCAGCACCTTGGTTTGTGAAAGGGAGGGCGAGGTAGGTTTTCTCCAGAGAGAAGCAATCCCTAGATAACAACTAGGGTCCAGATCCTCAGGGTGAGAGAACTGGCAAAGTATAGTCAGGTACCCAGCGTTCAAGTTCTAGCTTGAGCTCACTCGGGGCCCTGAAGTATATAAAACACCCTCAGAGCAGTGCCGCCTAAATGACTGGGGGCCTAAGGAGGTTGCTCGTGGAAGAGGCTGCGGCTCAAGGCAGCTCACTTCATGCCCACCAGATACTAGAATTAAATTGACGTGACACGTGGAAAGCACTCGCCATTGTGCGCAGCATGACACAAATAAGTTCTTAATAAATGTTTGCTGAGAGGGCTGCTGGGGTTGCTGTTTTTCTCATTACAAGAAAATCATCCAGTGCAAGAGCTCATCTGTGCCCCCCACTTTCTGTCACGGCGACTGCTCTATACCCTGGCTTCCTTACACGTACAGTGGAAATAACAGTACCGACCTCATAGGGGTGTTATGAGAATGAAGTGAATGAATGCACTGGACTCAGGTAGGACAGTATCTGGCACGTAATGAATGCTGGAGGAAATCTCAGACCCCGTCTGCCAGCAGGTGCCCAGGTTTGCAGATGCTCTGGGGCAGGTGAAAGAAGCTCATTGATTTGGAGCTAGGAAGGGCTGAGCTTTCAGCCTACAGGTCTTGAGCAACTGCAGTTGGGCAAGTCCACCGCAGCCAGGGGCTCACGGAGCCTTGTCAGAAGTCAGAAAGGCCCACTTTCCCAGCTACTGTAGTATTTGTCGTATTTTCCCCCAGAATACTTCTTTAAGGTAAGGGAAAGAGTAATTACTGCAGATAGCACAGAGTATATTTTTTTTCCAAAATGGTGATGAAGGAAAATGTATCACTCCCGCGAAGAGACGGCATACAGAAAATAGTTTGCAAAATGTAGTAGAGAGAAATGAGGTTCTTAACCTGAAACTGGTGTCAGAAGGAATGATCCTATCGTGATGAGGTCTAGAGCTCCCACCAGTTATCGGAATGACAGCAGCAACATTCATCTCACAAGCCTTCTGCACCGGGGCCCCGAGGGTGCTGCTGCTGAATCACCTGGATGCTTGGGATTGGTGAAGGTGTGACAGGGAGTGGGCTGTGGCCTGGTGGCTCTGGGCCTGAGGCTGAGTAGGGAAAAGCAGGGTCTGGCTGTGCTTTGACCTTGGATTGGAGCCTATGGAACTACCGCATTTTGTAACAATCTCTTGAAGACTTCTCTCTTTTTCCATTATGCAAGGCAGGAGGGGAGTCCTTGGATCCCAGGGGAGACTTAGCCCTTCTTCCTTCTAAGAGGAAGCCACATCCAGATTTCTGGGGATGAGGAGGCACCAGGCTTTGACCTTCCTTCTGGAAGCCCTTTCCTGTTTGCTCAGGAGTGTCCCATGCTCTCGCCTTTGAATCAGGGTCCAATTTTCAAATTTGAGGGATTTCCGAACTGCTCTTGCTAATGCTCTGTCCTCCAGCAACCCAAACCTGCCTACCTAGGATTTCAGAACCTACTTGACTCTTACCGCCTTAACCAGCTGGCTTGTTTCAGGTTTCTTCTTCCCAGTTCCTTTTGAAACTTCATCTCTTTTCTGCTAGGTTTCGGTGTATGTCAAATTTCTTTAGCCTAACCGAAGTTCTCGTCCCTTCCCGCCTTACTGCTTTCGTGACTGATCTAAAATATGCTTTGACGAGGTCACAAAGGATATACTTGTTGGCCCACTGTTTGTGCTGGCACTCAAGATAACATTTGGGACTTTTCTACTCAAAGCAGTTTGGTGACAGCTTCCTTATCATTCCCACATCTTATCAGTCATTAAGTGTTCTTACTTCATAAAATGATGCTTTTAACTCTTTAAATACTTTTCATATATACAGAGTTCAGCACAAATAATGCCCCTTTTTATTACAAAATCTTTTATTACAAAATCATAAGCATGTCATTCTGTAACATAACAATGTCATAGTTGAGCACAACATATGACATTTTAGGTCACAGGTGGCAAACACAAGGCCCACAGGCTGAATCCGGCCCTCCACCTTGTTTTATCAGGCCCTCCGCCTTGTTTCTACCTGGCGGCAGCACAAAGCTCTCGCTTAACTGTTAAGGAGTAGTTACATTTACACAGTCCTAAAATTACATTCGGCCCTTTGAAGGCAGCTATGAGGCTGATATGGCCCCCAGTGAAAATGAGTTTGACACCTCTGTTTTAGGTGAAATGTTCACATTAAAACTATAAATTATTACACCCATATTATCACCCTACCAACCACACCCAAGTAGGCCTTACTTCTGCTGAACACTGTATTAGTTAGGGTAGGCTAACTGTTATAGCAAGTATTCCTCCAAATGTATGACCGTAGAATGGCTTTCAGAAAAAAAGAAGGGCATTTCTTTTTGACGTAAACAGTTCCAGGTGATTTCATGTTAGTCACTGGTAGGCGTGTGTGGGAAAGGAGGAGTGGTCCCCCACAGCAGGGGGGGGGGGCGCAGGAAGCCTGTTCCATTGTCAATACTCACTTGCCAAGATTGTCCTTCAGAAGACATACTGTAGTCAAAAGGGGAAAGAACACGGGGACTGTCGAGAAAGATGGCCTGCCTCCCCTGTACTTACCTTCCACTTGCTAGAACTCAGTCCTGTGGCCACAGGTAACAGCAGAGAGGCTGGGGAATGAAGTCTGGTTGGGGACCTACAAAGAAGCAGAGGACAGTTTCAGTAGCAGTTAGCACCCATGTCCACGGTGTTCCCGGCCTGCCCTCCATGGACACTACACCTGCATCGCTACTCACCTATTTCGCTAAATTGGCCTCTCATCTCTTACCTAGAGCTTTAGTTCCCCTGAGCTCGCTGCCACCTGCGGCCTGGAATGTTGTTTTCAAGATGTGGCTAATCCTCCAGGGCTTTAAGGATCAAAGGTCAAACAGCTTAGGTGAATGCTGGGTGACTATCTTTTCTGTAGCCCCATCTCTCACGACCCCCACCCACAAACCCTTAACTCCAACCATAGTGGAATTATGTCCTTTTTCTAATTCACAATGATAACCGCCAACACTGATGTGGCGTTGGACACAGTTCTGCCCCGTAGATTAGCTCATTCATTTCTCACAGTAACCTTGGGATATAGGCAACAGTATGATCCCCATTTGAGAGAGGAAGAAATAGGCACAGAGAAATTAAGTCACTTGCCTGAGGCCCTGCAGTTAGTAAGTGGTACTGCTTGATGATGACCCCAAAGGTGAGGCTGCTGGATTCTTAATCACCATATTACACGGAGTCTCCTGATGCTATTGCACATGCCACTCCCTTTTCCCTGAATGCCTTTCTTCTTTCTTCATCCAACTCATCCTCAAACTTGAAGAGGCAACTCAGGTTTGCATGTCTTCTTGCAGGAAGCCATCTCTGACCTCAGCCTGATTTAGCTGCTACTCATCTCTGTCCCCATAGTGTCCTCGCATTCCCCTTAGTGCCTCTTCCTGCCACCATAGTGGGTTTAGCACCATTCCGTACGGTTCTCCAGGGGATGCTCAGCTGTGTGTTCTCAGTGTCCATACAGTGTCCAAAGTAGTGTTGTCCAATAGAAACAGAATGAAAACCACAAGTTGTCTTAAATTTTCCAGTAGACACATTCTTTAAAAAGAAGTGAGATTAGTTATTATATTTTATTTAACCCACTATGTATTATTCTTTCAATATGTAATCAATGCAATGTATTAATGACCATTTTTCTGTTCTAAGTCTTTGAAATCTGGTATGTATTTTACAGAGACACCTCATCTCAGTACAGGCACTATGTTTACGTTGGAAATACTTGATTCGTTTTTAGACATCGTGAAATTGACAGTTGAAGAGAGTAGGTTTGTATAACCAAGGTGTGCCAAACATACTGCAGTTTTCCAACAGCTGCACAAAGTGTTAGATTTTAAATTTATACTTAAGTACATTTCAATTATAATTTAAAAAATTTCAGCCTCTCCATCTCACCAGCACCGTTGGTAGTGTTCAGTAGCCACCTGCAGCTAATCGCTTCTGTCCTGGACAGAACAGCACAGTTCTAGACCATGGCAGGATACAACCCAGTGCTTACTGACTAGGTTACTAAATAGTAATGTGGAAAATTGTCAGTGGTTATGACTGAATTTATAGGTCCTTGCCCATTCCATACCCTATCCTCCAGAGAGCCAAGTTTTCTATCACTGCGTGAGACCCCTGTTTCTTTCTGGGCAGAAACAAGTTTAGAAATTAAATCTTTTTTGAGGGAATGAGACAAAATATCCATCAAAAGGTGAATGATAAACAAATAGTGTTATTTTCATGCAATAGACTACTCAGCAATAAAAACATTTGTAAAATATGAAAATACTTCAAATATATTAATCTAAATGAAAGAAACCAGCTCACTCCTTTCCCCCCAAAATGATACCAAATGGTTCTGGTTATATATTGAATAATATAGAAGAGCAAGGTAATATATGAGCTCTGTCCAGAAGGGGTCCAGCCATGTAATATGAAAAATAGAGACATTTATTGAAGAAGATACAAGATATAAGAAACATTGTACATAGGACAATGAGGCCTCAGTCCCCTTCAAAGCAGGCACCTTGGGACCTTACACAGTTCTCCCAATCGCCACAGCTGCTCCATTGTATTTTCCTGAATCTCATCAATGGTCTGAAATCTCTTCCCTTTCAAAGGTGACTTTAGTTTTGGGAAAAGCCAGACATCACAGGGCACCAAATCTGGGCTGTAGGGGGGCTGGGTCACCTGGGTGATTTGATGTTTGGCCAAAAACTCTGCACGAGATGTCATACATGAGCAGGTGCATCACCATGATGAAGCTGCCAGTCACCAGTTGCCCATAGCTGCAGCCTTCTGAATCATCCAAATACTTTCCACAGAGGAATGCTCAAGCTTAATACAAAATGTAATGCAGATTCATTGCTGTACTCAGTCATTTTGAACGTGACAGCCACACAGTACACCGGCTCACTCAATGGTGTCTACTGCCCCCACTGACTAGTACAGGGAAGTCATCATTGTTCACACATGCGCATTCCAGTCCACTCTCCTTGGCTGCCAGGTTACATCGATGTCTTGCAAACTGATCTCATTATATTAACAATGGCTGGACTTTTTCTGGGCAAACCTCATACACTGACTTAAAGTAGATCGGTAATGGCCTAGAGACGAGTAGAGGGAGGAGTAGATTAAACGGGGATTGGGAAAACTTGGGAATAATGAAAATATTTATTATCTGGGTTGTGGGGATGGTTTCCTGGGCATGTACATATGTCCAAAATGGTCAAATGGTATCCTTTATATATGTGCAGTGTGTTTTTTCTGCAATCATATTTCTATCAAGTTGTAAAAAGAGAAACAAAAGGAAATTAAAATCATTTTTCAAATTTTCAGACTCAGCATTTTCATAGTGTTCTAATTTATACCAACAACCACGTTCCTTTGCTTCTTAATATGTAAACCTTGTACAAAAGATATTTTAGAGGTCATGTAATATGCCCAAGAAGGGTTTCTAAATTTTACAGAATTATGAAAACTGCTCACTTTCCTTATAACTTTCAGGATAAAAAAAAAATCATCACAGCACGTTTCATCTGGGAGCTCTGTATTTAGGTGATTTCACAGTTCCCCAGCCCTGAGTCGGGTATAGATTGGTGTAGGAGCAGCGCTGGCTCTCAGCTAATCATGAGCATCTCCTGTTGCTACACTCCATGTTAGAGAAATGGGGAAAGTCAGCTGAATGTAGAGATTAGGTAAGAGACTCCGAGGTATGCCTTTTGATAAGTCATAAATCATTTCCTGTTTATGAAAGCATACCTTCAAGACACCCATAAAATCTCCTAATGAATGTTTTACTTTTTCTTCAACATCTCAGTGGCAAAAAGTACTTCTGACTTTCCAAGTGAGTAAGAATAATGAATCATGATTACCAGATATGTTTAAAGTGATTTGCGCAGCAAGTGGAGAAGCATCTAGGGCATGGTGATGAGCATCTTTTAGACATCAGGGGACCTATTGATTTAAGGGTCTGTCCCTTTTTTTATAACCAGTGTAGATAGGGATACTGGCGATTATTACTCAGTTTGAATTTGCCATCTCTATTTGTATTTACTTATTCAAAAACGTCAATTTGGGACTCTTAAGTATGTAAGTTTTCCATAGCAATCTAGCCTTTGTTTTCCATATCCAATTTGGATACAGAAAGTTATCACAAACTGCACTCTGTAGTCTGTCTCTGAGTAGCAGGTACCAAAACTTTGGGATTATTGGGTTACCCACCTCCCCCATAAGTTCCTTGTCCTTTTTCTCTTGAAATGCTCACATCACTTGTTGTCCAATGCCTGACTTCTTTAGGTCAGTGTAACAACCATAACAGCAGGGACCACATCATTCCGTTCACCAGTGTAGCCCCAGAGCCTACCACCATGGCGATGACATTAATAGATGTTTCATCAGTTTCATTCTTGACCTATTCATGCCAGGACAAAACTTTTTGCAAGTATTCGGCCACCATGGGTGTCAAATCAAGGCAAATATGTCTCATGAGGCTGTTGCTAAGGATAATATCTCTGTTGTCCTACTCACAATTTCTTCTCCTCCTGCAATGCTGAACCTGACTGACAGCGGCCCCTTCTACTTACCACATAGGCCTGTTAGAGAGTGCACTTGTCCCTGCACTTTGTGTGGTAGTTTTATGATGTTGAAGACTATTTCCTGTGATCATGCTGTGTTCTCAGATGGCAAACAGATTTATTTATGCTTGTGATGCGAGGCAGGAAGTTAACCTTGAAAATAAGTTAAAATTTGAAAGGTAGTAAATCACAGGGCTGGGATTTGTAATTTATCTCTGTGAGGAATCTTGAGACCAGATGTGAAGGAAGGGACACAGGCTAGAATTCTTTTTAAAAAATAAAAAATTAAAGCGTGAGTTCTGCTGTAGCACCAGCGTTAACTTTGAACAGGTCACCTTACTTTTCCGAGCCTTAATTTTCTCCTATGGAAGATGAAAGGATGAACTAGATCAAGGAAGGCAAATCAGTGGGTTCCTTCCACTTCTCCCTCATTTGCCCACAGGAGATGTCACTCATCAGTCAGTCCTGTATCCGAATACTTCTCAAGACAATGGTCCATGCAGCTTCCACCTGCCAATGTAGTTAGCACATAGAGGAAACCTCTTTGTCATCCCTAGGCTACATGACCTTTAAGATACTCTACAGCTTTAAAAGTCTAATCGCTCTGTGAAATCGATTAAAATTCAAGAGTACAATGATCATCATCCCTCACCTTCAGAGGCCGTCAGAAAAAAAATACAGAGAACTTTAACCCTTCTCTTTCATTTCTACTCAGGATCACCATGAAGAGGCATTCAGGTTGTAGAGTGTACAACACCCCAGGTCCATGGCGCTGCTTTGGTTTGTTCGGTGGGTAGCCTGAGCAGCCATTCCTGCCCCTCTGCCTCGGCAAATTCATTGCTGAATAGCTTTATGTCAGCTCGTGACTTCAGATTTGCTTAATTTTCTCTGTTATTTCCAGAAGAGTTATGATAGATGAAAAATGTCACTATAGGGGAAATTTGTGATGTGCCATGCTTTTTATTATAATAGGATTTTATAAAATTAGTTTTCTTGATTTAAACAGAAACATATGTACGGAGAACTCACAGCACATTAAGCCCTTGCATATAAAACAATAACAAAAAATTAAATTGCCCGTTATTACAAGGGAGTATGGTGGAATAGTCTTTTCAGTGCAAGCATACCTGCATTTATACATTTTCATTCGTGAATATCTATTCATGTTCCTCACACTATACTAGATACTAGGGATGCATCTATATGAAAGCAAGACATGTTTGATCTCTATCTTCACTGATCAGTAGTCTAATGAGAGAGGAAGGGAATTAAGAATGTGCTTTATGGTAAAAGCAGTGCCATGAGGGTACATAAAGATAACTCTTCCCTGGGGTGAGCACAAGTTCTCCAAGGACTTCTCTCCCCTTGGCTGAGACCTGGGGAGAAGCAAGAGTTAGCCAGGTCAAGGTGGGGATTTGGAGGAGTATTCCTGGCAAAGGGAGTAGTATGTGGAAAAGTGTGGACGTGAGAAATGACATGGCAATTCAAGAAACCAAAGAAGCTCAGTAAACTGGAGACGAGGAGAGAGCTTCAGAGCACTATTGATGTTATCTAGGTGACGACGATGATGATGTACACAAAGTTACTGCATTTTTCGGACAGTAAGATGCACCTAGGTTTTAGAGGAGGAAAATAGGAAAAAAAAATTTGAAGCAAAAAGTGTGGCAAGATATTTAATAACATAAATAACATAATATTTCACCAATGTAAATGTAAACAGAACTCAACAGCAGCATTAACAATCATTATGCCTCCCAAATTTGGGGGGTAGGTGCGTCTTACATTCCGAAAGATACGGTACACTGATGGTGATGGAGCACAATAGGAAGTATGCAGACTTGATAGCTATTTAAAAGGTAGAAAAAACTATTAGAAACGATAAACAAATACAGTAAATTGCAGGATACAAAGCAAATGTACACAAATCCACTGCTTTCCTGTATACTAACATGAAAACTTCAGGAAAAGAAATGGAAAAAAAACAGTTCCTTTTTCAACAAAAAGAATAAAGCACCTAGGAATAAACTTAATGAAGGATGTGAAGAACTTATATATGAAAAACCACAAAGCATTATTAAAAGAGATTGAACACAAAAAAGAACACAAAATGAAATGGAAAGATATTCCGTGTTCATGGAATGGAAGAATCAACATAGTTAAAATGTCCATATTACCCAAAGCAATATAGAGATATAATGCAGTCCCCATGAAAATTTCAATGTCATTTTTAAATAAATAAAAGAAATAAATCATCAGATTTGTCTGAAACTACAAAAGACCCCAAACAGCCAAAACAATCCTAAGAAAAAAGAATGAAGCCAAAGGTATGACACTACCTGACTTCAAGGTATACTACAAAGCAACAATAATCAAAACAGCATTGTATTGCAAAAAAAAAAAACAGATGCACAGACCAGTGGAACAGAACTGAGAGCCCAGAAATAAAACCACATGTATATGGGCAAATAATTTTAAACAAAGGAGCCAAAAATATACAATGGAGAAAAGAAAGCCTCATCAATAAATGGTGCTGGGAAAATTGAAGAGTCACATGCAAAAGAGTGAAACTAGATGGCAGTTTGTCCATATGTACAAAATTAATTGACAGCGGATCAAAGACCTAAATATAAGCCCTGTAACAATAAATTACATAGAAGAAAACACAGGTACTAAACTTAGAGACCTTGGTCTTAGAGAGGATTTTATGAACTTGACCCCAAAGGCAAGGGAAGTAAAGCCAAAAATAAATTAATGGGACTATATCAAACTAAAAAGCATCTGCACAGCAGAAGAAACCACCAATGAAACAAAAAGACAACCAACTGAATGGGAGAAGGTATTTGCAAACTACGGCTCTGACAAGGGGTTAATATCCAAAATATACAACGGTTGTTGCAGCAGCATTCACAGTGGCCAGGACATGGCAACAACCAAAGTACCTTTCAACAGAGGACTGGAGAAAGAAGACGTGGTCCATATGTACAATGGACTACTATTCAGCCTTGAGAATAGGTGAAATACTGCCTTTGTGACAACGTGGATGGATTTTGAGAATATCATGCTAAGCGAAATAAGTCAGTCAGCAAAGCTAAGAACCATATGACTTCACTCATGTGTGGGATATAAACCTGAAACTCATGGACACAGACAACAGTAATGCGGTTACCAGAGGGAAGTGGGTGGGAGGATAGTAAAGGGTAAACGGGGTCAAATACATGTTGACCAAAGATGATTTGACTTTGGGTGGTGGGCACACAACACAATATACAGATCACAAATCATAGAAATGTACACTTGAAACCTATATGATCTTATTAACCCATGTCACCCCAATAAATTGAATTAAAAAATAAGTAAATATTAAAAATGTAGAATCAATGCTATTATGATTTTTAGGTTATCATAAGTGGCTTGGAGGGAAGACGTAATTCACATATTTAAGTGAGACAGTGAGGTAGATGGTGGTACCATTTATTTCAACCTTTACACAAAAGATGGGGTGTGGTTGAAGGAGACAGAAGGTAGTAAGACAGGAGGGGCGAGATACCAAGTTCAGTCTCCCACCTGTTGAGTTTGAGTTGCCCATGGAACATGCAAATGGTTATGTCCAGGGAGCTGCGTATGTGAGCTGTACCTTTTGGGAAAGCTCTGAGCTGGAGATATTTAATCGTATTTTCTCAGCACATAGGTAATGAAACCTTTGCAGAGGTTTGGAATGGTTTAGGGAAATGTTTGTAAACAGACGAGAAGAGAGATCCTAGGAGAGACCTCAGAAAAATACCAACACTTCCAGAATGAACAGAGAAATATAAATTTGCCATGGAGGCAGGGAAATGAACAATTCAGTAGGCAGGAGACAAACCAGGTGGGCGTGGCATCCCAAAATCCAAGGGAAGAGAGGCTTTCAAGAAAAAGCAGCCTTCAGAGTTGTCAAGTGCTATGAAAGAGACATGAAAGGTAAGACCAAAATATATTCCATTAATTTAGCGACAAGGAGGGTACTGATAACCTTGATGTGAGCAATTTCAGTGTTGATTTTGGAGAACCCAGTAAATACTCAGTGGTAAATAAGGAACCAAGATTGCAGTGCATTGAGACACGACTGGGAGTTGAGAAAATCAAGGAGCAAGAATAAACCAATTATTTTAAGACTTATGGCTGTGATGGGAAAAGAGAAAGAACACAGCAATAAAAAGTGGATGTAGGGGCAAGGACAAACAAATTCTCTTAAGATGAGAGAGCCTTGCCCTGACCAGTGTGGCTTGACTGGTTGGTCGTCATTCTGTGAGAGGAAAGGCCTCCGGTTCTATTCCTAGTCAGAGCGCATGCCTGGGTTGTGGGCTGGTCCCCGGTTGGGGATGTGTGGGAGGCAGCGATCGATGTTTCTCTGTCACATCCATGTTTCCCTCCCTCTCTTTCTCCATCCCTTCCCCTTTCTCTAAAAATAAATAAATCTTTTTTTTTTTTTTAAAAAAGACAAGAGGAACATGAGCATGTTGAAACGCCAGAGGGAAAGAGAGAGTAAGGAAGGAGAGGCTGACATACAGGAAAAATAAGGGGTCATCAGTAGCCTCAGAGAGGAATGAAGGCACGTCTTCTATTGCAACTACAGGGGAGGAGGATAGTTGTAGTTTTATAAGTTGCGTGAAAGGTGAAGGTAAGGTCCTTCTACTGGATTGATTTTTCTCACTGAAGTAGTAGCTGCAGCTAAATGCAAAATGAAGGCGACGGTGTTAGTGTCTGGAATTCAAGGAGAGCAGCAATCTGAAACAGCTCCTCGGGAATATTAATATGCACAAATGTTGATTACCGAGTCAGTGAGTGGTGGCATTCCTTACGTTGGCAGTTTCCAATCCGTCTCATTGCTGCTCGGTTGAGAGAAACAGCTTCAGACTCTTTCTTGCACTTCTTTCCACCTCTTTTCCTTCTTAGCTCCCCGATTTAAACCTTCCCTATTTGGTAAAATTAAATGAACATCAATTGCCATGAAATCTGCTGATGAAAGATACTGCAAAATTTGTTTATGATTTTTGACTCGTTGGCTTGTTGGTTGTTATTCATTCTAGGCCACAAGACTGCCTTGCATAAAACAAGGGAGATTATAGTGGAGAATAGTTTTTAATTAACTCATTAACTTAAGGCCATGTGTCTAGTCCAAACAGATAATATAGGCCAGGGAGAAGTCTACCTTGAGAGTTTAACTCCCAGAATAGGTTTTCTACCTAATCAAAAGAACCCAATAATTACTCAACAGCCTCTTAAATGGTTTTGTTTTCTGTGCAAACAGTTTTCCCCTTTAGCTGATTTCCTAAGTGTTAAATTAAGAAGGATTCTCTCAGAAGGCTTATTCATCATGTCCTAGACTAGAGTCTCCTACTTAGAGTTGCCTACCTTTCCCAGTGCTTTTTATTCGTAATGCCTGAGGTAAGCCATGGTATCATTATTTTTTTTTAAGCCATGATATCATTCTTTTACAAAAGAAAACCGTAGTCCAGGCAGGGACCATGTCTGTCGAGTTCATCCCTGGGGCCTGGCACCATGCCAGACACCTGGTGGGTACTTAGTAAGTACAGTATTTTGCTGTGTGTAACATACACATATTTGCCCAAATATGGGGGGGTGGGGAATAAGGATGCAAATTATTCATGGGCGTAATAATCCTGTGTATAATGCACACGAAAATGTGGGTGTGCATTATACATGGCAACACACAATATTTGTTGAACAAATGGATGAACGAATGATTGAACGATGGCAAATGATAATCTCATCATCATACTCGGGGAAGCGAAGAGACCTGCTGTGACTTGGAAACTCAGAGGGAAAAAGTGGTTAAAACCATCACACAGTAAACTAGGCTACTGTCCAGAGAAGCCAGCGTTCCACGGTCTAGGGGCCAACCAAGGTCACCTACTATCCATTCCAGCCCCACGGAACCAACTCCTTGACTCTCATTGTTAACCCTCTTGATGTTCTGAAGTTACTTGGCTTTTTTCATAATCGATCAACTCATTAATGTACCCAGTGGTTTGTTCAATGAGTCTTTACCGAAAACAAAAGCAACCGCATACCAAGCAGCAACCTGGAAACTGGAGATACAGCAGTAAGCAAAGCAGATACGGCTCCCTCGGGAGAGACCCGACTAGCAGGAGGTTTCCAGTCCAGTGTCTTCTCTCTGCTCTTCTTCCAAAGGAAAGGCTTATGTGTATAGTTTGCCATATCTCTTTAAAGTTCCATGGTTAAGATTTTAATCCATGACTTATGAATCAAAAGCCTGACTTTTGTCGTTCGTGGTGTTGTTGTTTTTTTCCTCATGTGCCTGGTCTCCTCAGATATGAATAGAAATGACTTGGAAGAAACTTTTGATTGGCAAAAGAGCCTCAGAAAGCCACTGTTGCAAGTGCAGACTTGGTAGTAAATGTCAGGTATCAAATACATACGGAATGAATTACTTTTCCCTAATGGAGAATTTAAAGTAAATTTCAAGAAAGTGAATTCTTGACGATTTGCAGTGCTGGCAGGTGCAGAAACCTTAATCTTCATTTGCTGAGAGGAATATTGTGTGCAGACGAGGCACAATAGGTGTGGCAGCAGCATCCACTTACACTCACTTTTTAAAAAAATTTTTTCCCTTCAAGAAGCTATTCCAGGACCTCTCTCTTGACAGTGTCCTAGCTCTTATCTCCGTTACACACAGACTCACAAACATTTTTCTCTGAAGGGCGTTTTGTTATTGGCCCTCTTTGTTCTCTTCCCTCCCATAGAAAACAGAACGGAAGGTGTTCACTCCCTGTGGTGAGTAGGCGCCCGGGTGCACACATGGTGGTGTGCTCTGGCTTTTCTCTGCTCTTCATCCCCTGAGTGTAAGGCACAGGAACAATTCACCGCCCTCAGCGGACTCCCCGCTGCCACCCCCTAACAGGAAGGAGACGTCATGTCACAGACCTTTTGTTTCCTGGATGGAATGAATGCATAGGAAGAAAGGTTGCCTCGGCTGATAGTGAGGAAACATAAGGAAACATAAGGAAACGGTCAGGACTTTCTTACCACTTGATTAATTGCTATGGCTTTGTTCATCCTGATTCGCTCAGGACAGTCCCAGTTCATGCCCTTTGTTCTTGTGCGATCATTAATAGCACCCCTATACACTCTCAAAACTGCTTATGTTTGGGCCATAAACTGCAGGGTCATCCTCCTCACATGGACCACAGAGTAGAAAACCTTGATCACTAGGGACAGTCCATGCTTCCTTACCATGTCTATATTTCCTGATGCTAGACCTCGATGCTATTAAGAAACAATGTTGTGAGTAAGATATATGCAGCATAGATGAAGACGGTTAAATGATTCATGACTTCAGCTCAATTGAACAGGTGGCCAGTACGTCGTCGGGGCTGTGCCCGGTGCCAACAGCAGGGACGTAAGCTCTGTTCTGCAGAGTTCCCCTCACGCGTGCAAGCCAGGCCTGAAAGCACACTGTCTTCCTTCAGTGGCCCTCCCTTGGCCCCGTAATTTTATATGTGCATCAAGTTTGTGATATTCCACTTCCAGGCTTTTTGGGTGGGGAGCTTGAGTGGCAGTGTATCATGTCTTCATTAATAGAATATCATGTTGTGAAACTGGTGAATCACATCTTTTCCCTGGACATCAATTGTGTTGTCAGTGAAAAGTTGACACCCAGATATGAGGAACAAAAGAGATAAGCAATAGTGACATTTTTGTGAAGGACGATGACATAATGTTTAGGCATTGTCATGTGTTGCCACAACCTAAAGTCTCTTTTTTTTTAATTATATTTTATTGATGATGCTATTGCAGTTGTCCCAATTTCCCCCCTTTGCCCCCCTCCACCCAACTCCCCACTCTCTCAGGCAATCCCCCCACTATTCTTCATGTCCATGGGTCATAAGTATAAGTTCTTGGCTACTCCACTTTCTATACTGTACTTTACATCCCCATGGCTATCCTGTAACTACTTATTTGTACTTCTTAATCCCCTCACCTCTTCACCCATTGTCCCACACCCCCTCCCATCTGGCAACCATGAAAATGCTCTCTGTATCCATGATTCTGTCCTGTGTTCTTTTTTGTTTAGTTTGTTTTTTAGATTCAGTTGTTGATAGATAGGTATTTGTTGCCATTTTATGGTTCATAGTTTTGATCTTCATTTTCTTAGGTAAGTCCCTTTAACATTTCATATAATGATGGTTTGGTGATGATGAGCTCCTTTCGTTTTTCCTGTTTGGGAAGCCCTTTACCTGCCCCTCCATTCTAAATGATAGCTTTGCTGGATGGAGTAATCTTGGCTGTATGTCCCTGCTTTTTATCACTTTGAATACTTCTTGCCAATCCCTTCAAGCCTGTAAGGTTTCTTTTGAGAAATCAGGTAACAGTCTTATGGGAACTCCCCTGTGGGTAACTTTCTTCTTTTTTCTTGCTGCTTTTAAGATTCTCTCTTTATCTGTAACCTTTCATATTTTAATTACGATGTGTCTTAGAGGGGACCTCTTTGTGTTCATTTTGTTTGGGACTCTCTCTGACTTCTGGACTGCCATGTCTATTTCCCTCCATGTCTATTTCCTTCACCTATTTCTTTCATTATTTTTTCCAATAGACTTCTAATCTGTTGCTCTATCTCTTCTCCTCTGGCACCCCTATGATGTGAATGTTAGACCACCTGAATTTGTCCCAGAGGCTGCTTACACTATCCTTGGTTTTGGGGGGATTCTTTTTTCTTCTCATTGTTCTGATTGATTGTGTTTTGCTTCCTTATATTCCAAATCATTGATCCAATGCTCAGCTTCATCCATTCTAATGCTATTTCTCTGTAAATTGTTCTTTATTTTCAATTAGTGTATCTATTTTTGACTGGATCTTTTTATGCTGTTAAGGTCCTCACTAAGTTCCTTGAGCATCCTTAATACCAGTTTTGAGCTGTGCACCTGACACCTAGAGTATCTTGTATTGTATTTTCTGTAGAAATAAAACAAGATGTCAGTCCAGAAGTCCAAAACCCTTTGCCTTCCCAGCTTCTGACCCCGCTTTGATAGGAGATGTCATGGCTGTGACAAAGAGCCATGTTGATGACATCATAAAATTTCACTGTTTGTGGATTTTTAAATGGTAAAGGAAGATACTGCCAGTCCTCGAAACAAATAGAGAAGCTGACCCTAAGGGTTGAGATAGCATTCACAGTTCAGTGCAGAAAAGAGAAACTACCTTATGTCTGGTAATCAGATAACATCTAGTCTAGTGGATTAGATGCATACTAAACCTTTGGAAAGGCTGGAGGAGCAGATTCTAGACTGGGCTTCCCAGCTAGATTTCCCAAACCAGGTAGACGTGATCCACTAGGGAACTCACAGCTCCGAGGTACCACCGAAGCAGTGAACTCACGGACATTCTCTATAACTGTGAACCAGGAAGCAGAAAATGGATATCTAGAGACCGCCATTTTTGTGGCTGCTGTTAACACCTGCTTCTTTCCACTCAGGAAGCTGGAGCATGGCTTTGGGTAATCTCATGCTTCAAAGGCTAAGCTTGCCAGGAGAAACAGCCGAAAGGAACAGGGAGATGGCCCACACCTCACTTCCACCATTCTGATCCCTCACAAGTACATCTACTTAGTGTAGGGTTGCAGGACTTAGCAATCAAAAATAATACATGCCATGTACTTATACTAAAAAACCCATTGTTTATCTGAAATTCAAATTTAACGGGCGCCCTATATTTTATCTTATCACCCTAACTCATTAAAACCTAATTCATGTCCCAAACCCTAGACACAAAAAAGCCTGGCAAACACATGTTTAAACTCCCAGCCTGTCCAACTGGAAGGAGAGTGGTATGGAGCTTTTGGGTTTATAGTATGAACCAAAGTAGATATCCTGCCACCAATGGCTAAAACCTTCCTGCCCCGGACACCGTTGCCACCATGCGAATATTTGCACTGTGCATTCTTATGCTCTCTGAACTCCTCCCAATCTGTGATTCATTCGGTTTAACTCAGCTGTCTCTTTTTGAAATGTGAAAATCTTCCAGAATGTGAAAGTGGTCAGACCAGCATCTGGGAATAGTCTTTTCAGCAGGTAAGAGAGGGTTATTAGGCCTGCGGAAATAAACATAGGGATAGAAAAGATGGGGCCCAGGAGGTGGAAGGAGGTAGGCAGATGCCCATTCAGATCTCCTGTGCTTACTGTTTGCATCAGGCACATCCAGGATCCAGTGAGGACACACCCATATGTTGCCGGGTATGATGCACTCCCGTGCATACCGCGCACCCACATTTTTGTGTGCATTACACACGGGATTGTGCCCATGGTATGGAATCATTGTACCCATGTATAATGCACATCCTTATTTTTCCCTCAAAAATTTGAGCAAACAAATGTGCATCGTTATACACGGCAAAATACAGCACTTCCTACAGCACTTCTCCCGTTTGTACCCTTAAAACATACACATTTCCCAGACCACATAACCCACAGTCATGCTGTCAGAAGGACTTAGTTCATCCCTGTCAGAGGTCTAGTAGCTCTACATGTGCTGGCCCGAGACATCTATGGCTATTGTTTCAGTGGACATTTGACTTTTTAGTTCTGAACCATTGACTTGCAAATGACTTCTGGTTACAGAACCCTTTCTAAGTTAGGGACTGCTGCTACTTATTTCATGAGTAAAGATGTCAAAAGGAAGAATGCCGGATCTGCAGCATGCTAACGAACGATTTAGTGAGAAGAACTGTCAGCCGAGAGCATGACGAACCACACCGCTGCTCAGAGAAGTCAAGGCTGATGCAAAACAATCATGCAAACACAATGCTGCTCTTCACAAGCCTGGAAACTCTTTTCTCATTCCCCATTTTCCCTGGGATTTTCTCTTCAGCATTTAACACAGTTGGGTAGTTCAAGTTTCAAGGCTACTGATTGTAACCGAAAATCAGTAGTAATTGGAAGCAGTGGGATGTTGGGAGAAGTAATAGAGGGACCTGCTCTCCAAATTATCCTGCAGGACTTTCCATGGCAATGAAATCAAGCAGTGGAAGCTTGGCTAACTGAGTGCAAGCAAATGGTCCTACAGAGAATGGTGCAGTCTCTTCAATCCTTTTATCTCCGGTGACGACTGGGAAGTAGGAGAATTATTGGCAGACAACTTTGTCCGAGGGTTGACAAGGGTTATTTAGCTAAAAGAAGTTATTGTTGTAGTGAAATAAAACTTTCCATGAATTGTTTGCTATGAAAGCAAATTGAAAGTAGCATTGCATCTTTGATAAGGGAGGCACACGTTGTTGATTAACCTGTGAGCTGTATTTGAATAAAGGAGACTTATCAATTGCTTTATTTCAGAGATACAGGGGGTCCATTTTCCCTTCAAAAGTATATGTTCTTTTCCCTGGTGTCTTACTTCTGCCTATGAAAACATCATTGCACTTAAAACTCCACAACTACTTGACGACAAATTCTCATCATCAGTACATTAAAGACCACAAAATTATTTTTACTAATTATATTTCATTTAATTTCATACATTTATTTAATCATGTTTTAGAACACAGGAGTATCCTTGGTGAGTAGCTCAGTTGGTTAGAGCATTGTCCTGATATGCCAAGACCGTGGGTTTGATCCCCAGTCAGGGCACACACAAGAAACAAATAATGAATGCGTAAATCAATGGAGTAACAAACTGATGTCTCTCTCTCTGTCTCTCTCTCTCTCTCTCTCTCCCTCTCCCTCCCTCCCTCCCTCCCTCCCTCTCCACCTTCCTCTCCTAAAATCAATAAATAATAATCTTAAAAAACATAGAAGTTATTTTGTAAGCCCCCCAAATCACAAGGATAAATTTGGTACCATAGACTAAGTGTTGTGCCAAATGAAATGTTTCATTTAGGCAAAGAGAAGAGTACAGAAAAAAATAGTGGAATCTAAATGCTCTATATAACTTGGATGCTATTTTTTCTGTGAAATTCATTATGATATGTTTCAAAGAGAAGGCAATGAGTATACAGCGTTTAATAGGCACAGATCTTCTACATGCCTGAGAACCTGTTATTTAACTATGACCTTAGATCTAAAATCTGATCTTTTGAAGGATTTGACTTGCCTCGGGTGTTTAAAAATATATCATTTCCCTATCATATTATAGAATTAGCTATCATTTAGCAAAGCAGCAGCCCAGTGAAAAATCATTTCACTTCCTTTGGTAGATGCCATGATTCAGGATACTTACGATAGAGGATCTGGTAGCAAAGTATTTAGGGTGTGGGACATTTCAAAGCTTAAAACCCGATATTGATTGTATGGCAAAGAACAGTCCAAGTGACTTTTGAAGTTTCTGAAATGGACTGCCAGAGGGAATAATTTCGCGCTTTCTCCGGCCCCAAGCCGTTTTCCAGGAGCGAGCATTTATCCATGCAGGGGGCGATAACTTGTGGTCTCTACTTTGGTAGTGATTGCGCCCGAAAGCATGTGAGCAGGCCCTGGGATTCGCAGAGATCCACGTCTCAGGGCAAGCAGGCCCTTTCTCTCACAGCTCTCACCTATGCGCGTGGCAGTGTGCGCCTCCGTGGGCCAGGCATCACTTGCTGTCTCCCAAGTCTCAGATACGCGACGAATGGAAAAGGGTGCAAAAATCTGACTCACGTTCATGGACTTCTCTCTCTAATAGAGAAGCTTTTTTTCCAAGCTTTTAATTTTTCTAATCAAGCCATTAGCATGAAACAAGGACATGTAATCTTACCAGAGTGAAATTGGGGTCGTGCCATAGGCTAGCTGAATGAGCACTCTGTGGCATGATGATGTATGGCCGCTCTACAGCACCGCCTTTACCACATCAAATCTGCCCTTTAATTACATTTTAAATCTCATTTGAAGAGATTTTATCATTATGGAAATTGCTCTGTAAATGTGCCCTTGATGAGACCCAATAAAAGTTTGCGGAGAAGAATTGGGGACAGAGGAGATGGATCAGCAGCTAAAACATTATCATCAGATGGAGTTTTCCTGCCTTCGGGCAAAACAGCCCGTGCAATAACAGAAAATCTTCACTGGCTCAGAGGTGTGTTTTGCTCATATTAGTACAGCGTGCCTGGCCTGTGCCACCATCACTTCTTGGGGAAGCGAAGGGAAGAGCTCTGCTCTCCAGCTCAGTGGGCCTGTTTTCCCTCAACCTCAGAGGATCCCTTGAGTGTGTAGGCACCAAAATGAATAATAATATCTTTGCCTCGTGTTCCTCACTCCATGCATGCATGCAGAGCAGGCCTAAGGTTCTGTAAATGAAAGATGACTTTCTTTTCATGAAATAAAGAACACCTCTGCTTTCTTTTCAGGGTCATTTAAAAATATCTGTACTGCTGGGTTCTGGAAAGCGTGTGAGGAAGATTCTTAGGTCAAGAGTAAAGTCAAAAGGTTCCTTTCTCTACAACAGGGATTGTCTCCTAGCTTTGTGTAGCGCAACTGATTTGAAGTTTTCTTTTAAGCCTGTTCTTGTTTTTTTTTTTAATCTCACCCAAGGACATGGTCCATTGATGCGATCGGGAGGAGAAAGAAAGAGATATGAGAGACAAATGTCTATGTGGGAGAAAAACATGGATTGGTTGACTCCATACATACCCCTTGATCCCAGAACCTAGATATGTGCCCTGACCAGGGATCAAACCTGCAACTTGATGGTATACAGGACGTTGCTCCAACCAACTGAGCCCTACTGGCCAGGGCAAGCCTGTTCTTAATGATCTCTTTCTTTGATCTATTTTTTAAAGATTTTATTTATTGAGAAGGGAAGGGAGGGAGAAAGAAAGGGAGAAAAATATCAATGTGTGGTTTGCCTCTCGACTTCCTCCTACTGGGGACCTGACCCACAACCCCAGTATGTACCCTGACTGGGAATCCAACCGGTGACCCTTTGGTTTGCAGGCTGGCACTTAATCCACTGAGCTACACCAGCCAGGGCTCTTTCTTTGATCTTAAAGTATAGGAGCTAGAGACCCTAGAGCCATAGCTACATTTACCCCAAGGCACAAACTTTTGTGTCCTTCCCCAGGGCTGTGGCTAAATGTACCCTTTTCTTCCGTGTTACCTACATGCTCCTCTCTTATTTCCCTAGAAGTTGGCACCTCAGAATGGGAAAGGGCTAGGTTACCTGAATGTCTTTAGAGTGACAGGAGTTTTCCTGTAGCACCCAGGGACTGCCCTTTGAGATACACCAGTCCCCAAACTTTGTCGTTTTGCACCCAGGGTCACTGTGACTAATTCCATGAGGCATAAATAAAATCATACTTCAGTGCCATTTTTCAGTGTGCTGTTCTTCCTGAGAGTTTTTCATTAAAATGGTGCTTGAAAGCTACACTGTCTTTATTTTTTTATTTTAATTTTATTGATTTGAGAGAGAGAGAGAAAAAAAAACATTGATTCATTGTTCTACTTATTGATGCATTCATTGGTTGATTCTTGTAGGCGCCCTGAATGAGGATCGAACCTTCAACCTGTCGGGATGATGCTTTAACCAGTGGAGCTACCTGGCCCAGGCTCTACATTGTCTTTATTAATTCAATATATTTCTGAGAGATGGAGGTGACGGCTAGCAGCCAGCATGCTGCATTTCTTCCTAGTGGGTCTCGGGAGTCCATGCAGTTATAGGCCATAGTATGTGTTTATGAATATTTGTGTAGGTTTCTGAGGACAGGATTGGTCATTTTTGCAAAGGCAGTCATGACCTCTAGGATGTTAAGAACCCTTCTGCTAGACCAGCAGTCCATTTGCGAAGTGCCTTGGTCCCAGGAGCAGTATCAGCTTTACCCGGGAGCTTGTTAGCAATGCAGATTCCTGAGCTCTACCTCAGACCCACAGAATCCTGAACCCCAGGGCTGGGGCCCAGCCTGTGTTTTCATAAGTCCTGCAGGTGATTCTCGAGCTTGCTCAGGTTCGACAGCCACTGTGCTAGACAGACTACCAGTACACGGTGCAAGCTCATGTTCAGAGGCACACATGGATGACATGGAGCAAACAGAACCTTCTTCCCTGGCCCACATGGACCTTCCCCCCTGGCCATATAGAATCCCTCACCTCTGATGCATATTCTTATCTCGTCTTATCTTCACCATTACATGTGCTCTTGCCTCTGCTTCAAATTCATTCTCCTGCTTCTTTCCCCACCAGCTCCTTCGCTGTCATAAGACCTCCCTCAAATACCATCCCTTGTGTGATACCATCTATAAATCTTGGTGAGAAAGCTAACTGGTCTGTGTTCCCAGAGGTCTATGTCAACATTAACATTATTGCATGTAACCTGAGTTGTGTGTTTACTTAAGACTTTTTCAGGAGCCTGTGGGACCCGTGAAATAAGAAACTCATATGTCATGATTCTGTGCATGTTTTTAGACACAGTTTAGGGGAGCCCCCCCCATCTCTCTGCCAGTCCACAGAAGGGAAAAATCAAGAAGTCAGAAAGGACTAGAAGTCTGACAGAACCCAGCAGACAGGTCGTTCAGCAAGTCTCTTGATTTTCTACTTGAGATTGCATGAATAATTAAGTGTTACCCATACTGGCTTCTCAGTCCTTTGTGGATGAGAGTTTTTCTCTGTTCAACTCTAAGGGATTCCTGACAACCATACAGTTCCTCTACCCCTGTCTGAAAAGAGCGAGCCAAAAACATTCGTCCATAGTAAACGCAATATGGACATGACCTGTGTACTACTTCTGTTTCTTAGGGTGGCCTGACTTCTTAATTTATACTACAGATAAATGAAAATGATGAAATCCGACTAAAACTTTTCCTTTTTGACGCAGGGCACTGTGAGGCAGCTTTCCATTGTTCTATAATGGATATTACAATGCAGTTCCCATGTCAAAACTCTTATGATGCAAAATAATCTATAAAGGCATCCTTTTCTCTTTTTAAAACCATTTTTATTTTCCAGTTACAGCTGACACACAACATGATGTCAGTTTCACATGTACAGCATAGTGAACAGACCCCCACATAACTCACAAAGCGACCACCCCAGTAAGTCCAGCAGCTATCCGGCCCCACGCAAGGGCAGCCTTTGTCTATTCATGTTATTAGAACTCATATAACTTATTTCATGGGCATGCAGAAACCTAAGCCTTCCCAAAGCTCACTCTCCTGCAGATAGTTTTTCAAATCTCCATGTTCTCAGATGAAAGAAGTGTCGTCTCCTGGCCAAAGGACAAGAATGCCCTGGGTCTGCTCAGCCACACTGTCTAGGTTCTCTAGGATGTTCTGAACTCAACAGAATGCATTGCGGAGGATAAGTAGGCATACGATTGAAAACTCACGATTGGGTTTCCAGCCTCAGCACAGTGGGTTCTAGAAATGAAGAAACAGCCCTCACTATTATACCAGTGTCATTTATGTTTAGTTTCCTTTGGCAGATATGCCAGGGTTGCCTACCTTTATATTCGTGTCCACAGGCATAGTCCCTCTTTTTCCATTTCCTCGTGCATTGAAGAAAGTGTAATGCCATCCACCCTATCCCATAAGAAAAGAAAAGCAAAATATTGTGACGTACTCCCTAAGTGTTTGTGTGCGTGTGTGTGTGCACACACACACGCACACACCGATATACTCTCCAGAAGCAATGTGTTCTACTTGGTAGTAGAGAGACATTAACTCACCAAAGAACACCAGGGAATTAGCCATCATTATGCCAGCAGGACTTTAGTTACCATCATTGTGCTAGAACCTTCTTTAGCATTCAAACTTTGTGGACACCTAGCAATCATTTTAAAGGTAACATCTCTAAGCTTTAGGCTAAAAAGTACCCACATTCTTAACAGGTAACGTTGGAATTTTTTATAGCTCTGTATTGTGCTTAAAATCATAAAAACAGTATTTTGAAACTTAAAAAAAATAACATAAAAATTAAAAATACCCACAAATGAGTACAGTGGTGTGGATTGTGCTTGTGAATTATTTGGAAATTGTCCTGCTATTTAGTTGTCCTGCTAGTGAAAAAAAAATATAGAAACATTTTAGACATATTATTACATTGCTAACTTCTTGTACACAATATTCCTCAGTTGTAGGATTGTTTTATGGTTGTGTCAGGATAAAATGAGGTGTTTTTGCGGGGGGGAGGGATGAAATAAAGTTGTTGTTCTGCATTTACAACATGCATAATTAAAACAAGCCAGAAGAAATTAGCTACACGGCTGCTATGATTTCTAGTGTATTATCAAAAATAATTATGGCACTTTGCCATATGTTCTTGCTGTCTTACATGTTGCTGCGAGGATAAGATGAGACTTGACATCCACTAATTACTTATTTCTAATACACAATCTTAAACTACAGTAACTCTTGAGAGGAAAAAATAGCTCTGTGACAGAGAGATTCAGTAAATGAGAGCTTCCTTAACTCTTACCTCTGTATACTGTATATAAGATAGACAAATTGTACAGATATATACAACCAGACGTGTATTTGTTCATGGGGGTATACTTGCCTATTTTAAGGATAAGAATGTATTCTATTCATTTAGAGCCATTCAAAATCATTAAGGTATTAGTTCTGAATTGAGTGAGGAGAATTAATAAGTCACTGCCTCACTAGAAAATAACTCAGTTGCCTGGCCAGCCCTCGTAGAGCATCATGGTAAATTTCTCAACCCAAATAGCTCATGGCGGCCTAAATGAGTTAATCATTGTGTTGTGTGGTGTGTAGCCTGATTCAGAAGTCACTTGCTTTGTATTTGAAAGGTCGAGGAGGAATGGGGCTGGGGGGGGGGGTAAAAAGAATATAAATTCAAACAGACCTGTGCTCTAGACCTGCTTCTGCCATATAACAGCTGGGACACTTGGACAAGTTACGTCACCTCTCCCAATTGTAGTTTCCTGGTTTGCAGGATAAGAAGGCCTACTTCACAGAGTTGATGAAAAGGATTCACAAGGGGTGTAAGTATTAGTTTCCCACCTCATTTCATCTCCCTACTCCACCTCAGTCCTCACTGGGGCTCTGCAATAGTAAATACGTTTCTTTCTCAGAAAGGCCCAGTTGGTCCTTCTCAGGTGAGGATAGTTATCTTCAAACAGGCTGATTCCTGCACATAAAACATAATACAAGACCCAAAGTACCTTCACCATTGTAGACCTTTCATATGTGGTTGTCTTTGGGATTTAAATGTACAATCTATATCCCTGACTGGTGTAGCTCAGTGGATTGAGCGCGGGCCTGCAAATGAAAGGATCGCAGTTTGATTCCCAGTCAGGGCACATGCCTGGGTTGCAGGCCGGTTCCCAGCAGGGGACTCAAGAGAGGCAACCATACATTGATATTTCTCTCCTGTCTCCTTCCCTTCCCCTCTGAAGATAAATAAATTTTTTAAAAAATTAAAAAAATAAATAAATGTACAATCTAGAGTTTGTGTGAAGACCTTTCAAGAGTACCTTTGGCAATGATCTTTTGAACCATGTCTCATGGAGAAAATGCTCAATTATGAGCAATGAAGCACTATAACAGTACCTGAAATAATATTGCAACACAATATAGGTTTTTCTATTTTGGGTGTATTAGCAAAAAAGAATTCAGCTTATCTACGGGGGAAAGATAGAGATGGAGGGTAGAATAGGGGGAGGGAGGGAAGAAGGGAGGGAAGAAAGAAGGGAGGAAGGAATTAACTTAAGGGCTAGAACTATGTCTTTCTTACATTATATGTGCTTCCATAGCTCCCAGTGACCTCTCAGATATGCAATAGGCACTTAATGCCTACTTGTGTGATGAATAATAGGACATTTTTGCACTGTGACTGAATGAAAAGAAACTGGGGGGAGAAAAGAGCAAAGATACTTGTACTTCCAACTTAGTATATCTGAAATGAACTCTTCCATTTTCCAATGTAATTTTAAGACTAGAATAAACTTAGAGGGTCAGACAAGGAGAAAAAGGATCACGTGCCACCAGAGTTTGGGATTGCTTAAGGCACTCTGACAAATGGGATTTTGCTCAGTTTCCTCTGGGATAATCCACCCTTGGCCAGGCAGTTTTAAAGATTAGATTGTGAAACAAAGCTTTGCACCTGGGAATGTTCTGCGGCAGGAGAACACATCCCTTCTCTCCACTGTTCCAGTGCTTAAGTGTGAGAATTTTCCAAGGAGATATGAAAGCGCAGACAACAAGCCCTGCAGGATAATAGTCTCCGAGGACCGTAATCACAGCCATTTTTAAAGCAAAGCCTGTGGACTCTTAAATCCATAGCCGTTTGCTTAAGATGCATTGCGACTCAGTGGACCTGAAAACACGCTCCTTATCTACCTTAGAGCAACCAGGCTTCGAGCCAAATGACAGTCCTGAAATTAACTCTTGTTCCTCTTGGGATGACAAGTCTGCTGCCTTTAAGAGTATTGCAAAGGCCAAATATAGAATAGGAAAAAAAATAAAATAAAAGGCACGCACACCCACTGAGAGCCTGTGCCCAGCTGCATTTCCTAAGCAAGTTCGGAACCTCTGGTGGTGACAGCAGAGCCCTTATAAAGTCAAGACAGTTAGGGTCCCATTCCTTTATGGGGGTGGCTCTCAAAAAAAATCTGTTAGGGAGGATAGTTCTGTTTTGTTTCACTAGTTTTAATTTCCAACCCATAACAGGCTGAGACTCTGGTAACATGCAGTAAACATGAATTACTTTAACAAAATTAGAAAAACCAGACACACAAAATGCAATCCCATACTTTTTATATGTTGCGATAAATGTTTCTAAAGATTTACTCTCAGTTTCTGTTCTCATAATGGAGCGCGCACGCGTGTGTATGTGTGTGTGTGCACGTGCTCCAAAACCTCGAGTATTTCTTTCTATTTTGTTTTATTTTAGTTGTTGTTCAAGTACAGGTTTCTGACTTTTACTCCCATCCCAGCCCACTCCCCCAGCTCTCCCCCCTCCCTCCCATTTCCACTCCCCTTCTTTTTGCCCATGTGTCCTTTATACTTGTTCCTGTAATCCCTTCCCCTTTGCCCCTGAAATTCCCTCCCCTCTCCCCTCTGGTCACTGTCAGTCTGTTTTCTATTTCAATTTCTTTGGTTATATTTTGCTTGCTTGTTTGTTTTGTTGCTTAGGTTCCTGTTAAAGGCGAGATCATATGGTATTTGTCTTTTACCGCCTGGCTTATTTCACTTAGCATAATGCTTTCCAGTTCCATCCATGCTGTCACATAGGGTAGGTGCTCCTTTCTTTCTGCTGCATAGAATTCCATTGTGTAAATGTACTATAGATTTTTGATCCATTCATTTACTAATGGGCACCTAGGAAAATCTCAGATATCTCATGCAGCAACATTTTCACTGATGTGTCCCCTAGAGCAAGGGCCAAAACCTCAAGTATTTAGAGCCCTTGGTTAACAGGTCATTTTGGATAGCCAAGCTAAGGGCATTTGACCTGTATGTTTGCTTTGCTTCGGTTTCACTTCTTTAAAGCAACAGCACCTTTTCAGAATAACTAAGTTGGATAAATTCATTCTAAGAGTTTTTACCTACCCTGGTTTCTTCGTAAATAGAGTTTACTGAACACAAATCTGCTTTTTCTGGCTAATGCAAGATCATCATCATTACCATTAATTATTTTGCTTCACTTTAAAACTAGGGGTTGACTTCAAGGACTAATAATATACCCGGGGCCATCACTGTCCACACTGTGTGACCCTGGCAAACTGTGCGGGGGCCCGAGGCTCCTTTTATGCCTTTCTGGTTCTCTGTCAGGTATCACGTCTTGCTACTCTCTGTTTAGCCCTCAAGGATAACTTCTTTCCTATTTTGAAGATTCTTGCACCTGACCTTTTTAATTCTTGGAAATCCCATCATCCCTTGTTTTGTCTTATTCAGCTTATTTGAATTAGGTAAAAATGACCAGTGAAAAGGAACTGATGGCCATATTGTTCATATAGGAATGCTTTCAGAAAAGATCAGAGGTGGCGTGTCCATGATGAATGTGTTTAGAGAAATTTGGTTACTTAGTTTTATTCTTTATACATCTTTTTGTTTGTGACAAAGAGATGTATGTCTTTGACACGAGACAGGGAGGTTATTCTTTGCTGCATTCTTTTTGGGAGACACAAAATTCTATATATACAGGGAAAAATATGTGGATGCTATTAACTGTGATGTTTTAGAAGAGTATCATAACCATTTGTTTGGATAATAAAAGGAAGGTGTAGCCCTAATTCCTGGTATCTCTCTTCTTTATTTTTCTTCTCAGAAAAGTTTTATAACTTTTCTCATTCTTGCCCAATTTTCCTATTATTTATGGGCACCATGGATCATTCTACTTGTCAAATAAGGTAGTACACATTAAATATTTAATATCCTCATATTCGTTCTTTACTTTTCTTTATAAACTTTTATTCTCAGTGGCTGCCTAAGAGAAGACCTTTATCCAATTTAATGTAAGGATAAAGACTCTATCCTACCTATTTCTCCCTAAAGCTCTTCATCCACTTCAGTCAGGTTGTCCAATTCCTTGTCCCTGCTCATGTACCCAATTTATTCCCACCTTTCAGCCATTTCCGTGCCGTTCTTCCCACTTGTAACACGTGCTTCCCTCCATCTCGCTCTAATCCTATCCATCCTTCAAGGCTCAAAGCAAGTCCTTTGACTTCATGAAGTCTATTTCTATCACTTCATTTCCACATGGATTCTCTTATAATACAAATCCTTACATTAGCTATTACTTATTAAAGACCTGTTGTGTTCTAGATGCTGTTCAAAGTATTTGATGAGAATTATTCCATGTAATATTCACAACAACCCAGCAGGTAGGCATTATTATTTAATATGTAGGGAAGCCAGAGAGATTAAAGAGTTTTTAAACTTATGCAGCTAATAAGGGAAAGAGAAGGGGGAGACTCAAACCATGTCTACCTAACTATACTGGCCCATTAGTTTTTCCCTGGGAAAGGGGACTTACAACAAAGATGGGCCTAGACTTAGAAAAGAAGGAAATACGAGGTTTGAAAAAAGCTCTGCAGGAAACAGTATACCCACTATTCCTAGAACAGCTACACTGCCAACCTATTACTGCCTTGTATCTGAACATTCTTGACATTCATAGCTGAAATTGGCTCTATAATTGTAAAGTACTTTATGCCCTGGCCGGGTAGCTCAGTCGGTTGGAGCATTGTCCTGATACACCAAGATTGCAGGTTCGATCCCTGCTTAGGGCACATACAATAATCAACCAATGAATGTGTAAATGGTGGCACAACAAATTTCTCTCTCTCCCTCTCTCTTAAAAAACAACAAAAAAAATAACTTTCAGCTATATGTTTCTTTTGGGAGGAAGGGCTATATAGCATTTTTCTATTTGCACCTGTTTTCTCAATTATTTTATGTTCTGTCTCGTAGTATCATATATATGTCTGTCCACTGCTTCAGATCTATCTAACAGTCTCCATATTAAAAAAAAAAAACATGAAATGACTGTGTGAGCAGTGCAAATGTTATTCTGCACTGTCTACTGGCAGTGCTACTTCTACTGAAATTTAGGCAGGAATATTATTCATAAGAAAAGTTAGTAGGAAAACCATTGAAATGCATAGGAAACAACTCAGAGGTAGTAACCCAGTGGTAGGAGCCCAGTTCCTGGAATCCAACAGGCTGGGTTCCACAGCTGACCATGTGCTTCATTAGCTGTGTGACCTTGGGCGTTTTTACTTGACCTCTCTGTAATTTCCTTCTCTTGTATGCAAAATGAAAATAATAATGATGCCTATTCCTTGCCGGTTACTGAGAGGATTCAGTGAACTCCTGTGCATACAGTGCTTTGGACAGCCCCTGACATATAGTGTTATATTCGCTACTGCTGTTGTTTCTGCTGCAATGTAACCGATACCTTTTTGTCCTATTCATTCGTTATTGCTCTTTCTAAAGAACACCAGCGCAAAAAGAAGGGGAAAATTAGATAACACACATTGAACACAGCGACTAAGCTTGAATGATCTTTTCCAGTTAAGTCCAAAGTAAAATAACACTACTATCAACATGAGAAATGACCACACGTGTACATAAGTTATATAAAAGTTTATTTCAGCCCAACCGATGACCTATGTCAGGGAGCAAGATCTCAAATGCTCCGGAGAATAAAAGCTTGCAGGGCTTTTTTTTTTTTAATGCATTTGAGATTAAAGGGGGGATGGAAGGAAGATTACTGAAGAAGGGAGAAAGCAAGCCAGGGATGGAGTTACAAGATAGCTACCAAGATTATGCACTCTGTTCAGGGTGGTCCACTTTAGAAAGAGGGGTGCTCATTACTAGAAGGAGGGGTCTGAAAAGAGGCAATCAAAGGTGTGTTAACCTAGATACACAGAAACAATGGGCAGGGCTTGCCTAAGGCCAAGATACCCTTTTAGTAAAAAAGTTACCTGCGTGCCTGGGCGTGACTACCCACTATGACCTGCCCAGTTGGAAAGTTATGATCAGCTCACCCTGTGAGGCCACTTTCCACAGAGCCTCTTTTCTCATCCACACTCCTTCCAAATACCTGGAAAAATGACTTCTTGTCCAGAATGACTATCCTCTGAGAATTCCCTTTGATTCTCAGCACCAACCCCCTGCTTTTCTGTGGCCCTCGAGTCTAAGGTTCATCTTCAGATAAATGCCACCATAGCCATTTTATGCAAATGTGTTTTCCTTCCAACCTGCTCTGTGGGTGTCTCCTCCCTAGCTAGGGGTCACGCTGCATACTTGTCCTGAAAAGCCTCCACCAGCATATGCCAGCCTCTGGGAAAAAGCCTTGTGTTCCTCATCGATACTCATCTCCAGGTTAGCGCAGTCTGCCTTAGTCCTTCCTGTGGCTTGACAGGTTGCCTACCAGCCTGCCGTCCCAAAGGAACGTGGCCACACTCCCGTTTATGCTGATGTGTCAAGTCATTACTTAGCGTAATGTTCACACGGCTCTTATAGACAAAGGAATAAATTACCAATGGGAGAGTTTCTGTTTCTGGCAGCAGGGGTATTTTGTAGTAAGGAGACCCTTTCAGTGCAAGCCATTTTTGCTCACGGGTGGTCCCAGCTGGCCAATTCCAAATGAAAAGTGGAAAAGAAAAAAAAAAAAGGATAGTCAGGATTCCCTGTTTCATTCAGAATAAATCAATCCATCAAAATTTTGATTACAATTTTTAATCAAAACCCGTAATGCTGTCTTTCTCTGTGCTTTTCCTTCAACAATGTGTCTGTGTCCCCTTGTTGGTAAGTACCCTTGTTCAGCTTCACAGACTGCTATCTATGAGAACCAACGCTTACAGCAAACGGGGTGGCGGAGACAGCGCAAGACCTTCTAGGGTCACAAGGACCAAAGCCGTTTCCCAGTTCTGACACTTCCAAGACAGGTGGCTTTAGGCAAGTCAGCTCAACATCTCTGAGCCTCAGTGCTCTCATCTGTAACACAGAAAACATTCCCTACTTCACAAGGCCAGGAGGAAGAATAAGGAAAGTGGTGTGTTCGTAAGTGCTTTGTAAACTGCAAAGCCCTTTACCGTACCTGAGGCATTTGTTGCTGTAAACCGCCCTCGTGGCTTAGAGAAGTCATACCAAGTTCGTAATAATACTGCCTCGGAGTTTCCTTAATGCCACTGCTAAGACTTGACTTGAGACACTTGGCTGAATTTTCAAGCAAAGTTTTTACACTAGTAGCTATGAGGTTTGGCAAGAAATTCTCATCGATAACTCATGTGATATGAATAAGTTCAACAAAATGGGCACACTACATTTTAGGAAAAGTAAAGCCAGAGCTGTCTCTTGCATTCCTCTTCTATCTTCCACCGTCGAAGATAAGGTATAATTGGTCCTCAGTAAATACTGCTTTATCGATTTTATACTCATTTAGTTTTGAGGATACACGCAACAAGGAAATTTATATGCAGCTTAATGTAAATGGCAAAGAGGAAAGTTAGCAAACTGATGAGTCCACATCCTGTTTATGCTTGGGAAGACCTCTTACGTATTCAACAAGGCGCCGGTGACGTCATGATGTCCATAACCTTCAGGAGCTGTCTCTGGAGTGCGGGCCTCTGCTATAAAAGCAGGCTTTGAACATTTAAATGCACTATCCTGTATATGCATGTTAGTATAAAGAGCTGATTGTGTTAGTCCAACTGTCTTATTTTCTTGAACAACTAAAGGCGTGGTTTTCACGCTCTGAGTGTGTCCCCTGAGGTGAAGTCTGAGGCAGTGTACAAATCAAATACAACAAGCCCGAAAGGCAAGTCTCAGAGGGAAGGTGGTGAATTATCTGGATAACTTGGATCTGCTTGGTTTTGGAGTCCGGAATTATTCAGATAAATTGACCTCCCTTTTTTGCTGAAGAAGTAGCCACTTCAGCAGGGTGTGTTTCCCCGTGTAGGTGCATAAACATAGACATGGGTGTCTATTTGCTTAAACTCCGTTTCCTCAAAAAGCCCAATACTGGTTTTCCACCGCACTGGCTAGTTTCGGAATCAGGTTATTCCCTTCCAGAACACAGATTTTGATGGACTAGAGATAGATGTCACTGAAGCTATTTCAGTATTTCCCTTCTTTCAGTTTCAGATGTGGGTCTATCCATATCCCCCCTCCCCTTTTCCAGTCAAAGAAAATGGGACAGAATTCTCTTTAGAGCCCATCGTGGATACTATGGCTGCCAAACACAGTGACGGGAGACATTCATTGTCCATCCACCTTACTTCTGCAACATTCAGAATTCTGCAGCTAGGAGGCTCTGACTGAAAACACAGGCCAGTGCTTCAGAACTTCTAACTCGTTATTGCGGCCAGCCCCCTCCCCGCAGCCCCTTATTTTAGAAAAGTAATTTAATTCAATTTTAGAAAGAGAGAAAAAAAATTTTTTTTCTAGTTACACAGGTCAATCCAATTGTTCGGGGCTTCAGAATGAATTTTTAAACTTGTTGAACAGAAGCATACAAATCTCCAAAAGCAAGGCAGATAATATACAAAGCCTTCATTCATTGTGTAGGCCGAAAGGAATGCTGGTACCCGGCAGCTCTCTAAGGAATGTTCTTTTGGCTTTGACCGTTCTGCTGGGAACAAGGAGGGAAACACATATATAAAATGAATTTATAATGTCTCTGGCTTATAATGGCAAAATGATAAGAAAAGTTGGCTGTTTCATATAAACTGTCAGCCGCATATTCCAGGCCTCCTCTCTTTGAGGTCCCTCCCACATCCACAGGCCTGGCTACCGTTTAGCGGGGAGTACAAAGTGGCTGTTTATTATTATTGACTGGTGAGGCCTGTGCTCCGAAATTCATTCTGTCAACAGAATGTAAGCAAAGTTGGCATTTTAAAGCAGGGCTCTTTTCAGTCGCTGGGTTCTCGCAGGATTGCTATGCAACAGGATCAGTGCTGTAGTCCCCGGTTCAAGCTGAAAATGTTACACAGGAAGACATACCATGTAAAGGTCAGATTCTTGTACTATGATAATTTTCTTGATCTGTGTCTATACAAATGAACTTGAATGCATGTCTTATCCTAACTCTGTCAAGGTCCTATGGACTTTCCACCTGTCAAGCCTAAAAATACGGTGGCAATTCAAGTAGGAGATCTTACTAATAAATGTAGGATGCTGTCATAAATGTGTGGTGCTGCTACACCAAGGTGAACTGAATGTGTACTGCCAAGAAGATGCTCTCCTATGCCAGCCTCCTGTGAATGTGCCGGTGCTGTGGACCGAGTACAGCTTTGTTTATTAGTCTCTCCATGCTTCTGTGGCCAGAGTCAACTCTGCAGAGTGCTATGCGCATGGGAAATACAGCTTGACCCACAACATAATGAAGTGGTTGGCATTGGGGTCCACTTTATCATGGGATTTTATTTTGTATCACTTCCGTAGAATAGTATGTTCTGTTCATGGACTAGGAAATACAATTTATGAAATGTATAAAGTCATGAATCATGTTTCCATTCAGAATGTCAAGGAATCCATGCATTATACCTAATCAGGTGGCCCTTTTCAACCTACATAATAATGTGAAGAGAGAACGCGCCAAGGAAAATGAGAAGGAGGTGCATCTTTTTGTCAGTTGGCTCAGTTGAAATATTTCTGGGCCTAATGGTTTATTTTTTTTCGTACTGTTCTCCATATTTGTATTTGTAGCTGGCCTCTTCTGTTTGTTTAATTCTGCTTGTGTTCTTCTCCCTGCTGCCCCGTAGGGCCTCCAAGGAGAAATCGAAGCCCACACCGATATCTATCACAACCTGGATGAAAATGGCCAAAAAATCCTGAGATCCCTGGAAGGTTCTGATGACGCAGTCCTGTTACAAAGACGTTTGGATAACATGAACTTCAAGTGGAGTGAGCTGCGGAAAAAGTCTCTCAACATTAGGTAGGAAAAGATCAGGGGCCAAAAAAAAAAAGCCAGAAATGAATGTAAATGGAAAACTTTCTCTCATTTTCCTCGTACAAGTAGCTAATATCTCATATGTTTATGTAAATCGCCCAATTTCGGAATGATTCATTTTATTTTGAATAAATGAATCATTCATTTGCTTGGTATGGAGATGATACTTGAGGGTTCAGATTAGATTAAAGTGGTAATATTTTATAACCATAGGAGAGATGCCTGTTAAGACATTAGAGTGAATTTAAATGAGGAATACAGCTATTCTAATTTCGTATAGAGTTCTTTCTTGGTTTATCACAAGGTTATGCAAAAAGTGATAAAATTGTAGGTTTGTTTACATGGAATTCTTTCTTTGGCATTATTCTAAATACATAATAGAGGACACTCTTTTTTATTTTTCAATTACAGTTTACATTTAATATTATACTGTGTAAGTTTCAGATGCCAACATAGTGCTTAGACAATCATCCCACACCATTTATGAAGAACACAATTCTTTCTCACTGTACTACAACGTCTTGACCACATTAGATTTTAATGTTTTTTTTCTTTCAGATATTAGTTTTCCTTCCACCTTTGGGTCTATTTTCAGGATTTCATTGTTGCTAACTGGTGCCACTACTTACCTAATTCCTTAGGAAATTCCTAATTCCTTCCTTAGTCTCAGTATCTGGTAAGGCAGCTAGCCTTACCTAATTCCCCCAAGTTGTCCCATCTCTTTACAAAGATGATAATGCTCACCAACTATTCCAGGTGCTGTCTTTCACCTCTCTGCCGTCTTGAAGTTGGGCGGGGCCATTTGATTAGTCCTGTTAAACAGGGCATAAGCAGATCCGTCACTTCCGGGCCAAAGCAGTAAAGAGGAAATGTGAATGTTCCACGCACTCTGTTCACCTAAAAGGAGGCGTTTTAAAATAGCATAACGCATTATAATGAACAGTTTAGAGGAGACCTTCCCACAGCTAAAGAGAGATTAGAGCAACTTCCTGTCTTTTACCTCCTCTTGGATTTTGTTACCACACCCTCTGTAAACTAAGCCTTTAGCTGGTCTGTATGTACCTATTTTGTACTTTGCCCCTTCCTGCCTATCAATCAGGTTCCTCCTGAGTAGCTAATGGCTTTATTCCAGCAGTGCTGTGAGGAGGGCAGAGGGTAAGTCTTGCAGTACTCATTTTACTCATTTTACAGTAGTTCACTGTTGCGGCGGAAGAACAGACATAGGTGAAACGCCCCGCGTCATGTAGATGACAGGAAGTACAGGGAGTGGACGACAGGCTTTTCCAATTCACATCTTTTTATTAAAATATTCAGTGCTTCCTTCTGTAACTAAAGGAGAGGTGGTCGGGGAGGGACATGGAAGAGGACAGATGAACTTCATAGTAATTATTAAGGAACCCCAGAAACAAAGGAAGTACCTACTACCTCTAGGCTATAAGATTACAGAAGGGACTTTTTGTTTCTTCTTTATAGTTCTAACTTGGCCAAATATTGACATACGGAATGTTTACTTCCATGATGAGGAAAAATATAACTGAAATTTATGAATTCCACAGCCCTCATAAAAATCTGCACTTCACATGAAATAATAGTAGCAATGATGCTAGGAACTAAAATATGGTCCATCTCATACCATGCCATTGCAGGCACTTTATATTTCTGACCCACTTAATGCTCTCAGCAGCCCTAAAGGATTGATTCCATTATTATCCTCTCTTTACATTTGAAGAAAGTCAGGCACGGAGAAGCTGAGTAACTTTTCCAGGGTCACTTAGTAAGTGGCAGCTCCAAAATCCGAACATGGGGAGTCTGGCTTCAGAGGCTGAGCTTTTACAGCCATTATAGAATGCCATGGAGCATAAAGAAAGAAGGAAAAGATAAGACTCGCCTGTCTTTCACTCATAAGTACCTAATAAGTGAAGGGAAGAAATAGAGAAGCAGGTTCTAGTCTCAGAAAAGGATTTCCTTTTCTTTCTGTATAAGATCTTCCCCACCCAACTTTGCACCCCACCTTCCAAGGCATTTGCTTGCATCTCCCTCTTTTGGTCCATGAATTTGGTATCGGTGCGTTGGAGATGCGCTGGGGGCAACAGTGGGTAATGGCATTTTCAGACGTAGGGAAACTATTCTCTTTCTACAGCTTAAACGCTAGGAGAAGTTAGTATGTCTGATGACAAAGGCCGCTTTTATAACATCTGCCATTGGAAAGGAATGAAACTTGTGAGATGGAGAAGAGACTGGCACATAAAGTAAAGAAGAGAAAGTTCTTTTTTGCATGCCCGAAAAAGAAAGGTGCTGTAACTGTTCTGCACATCACTCAGTGTCTTTTCTCTCCTTCACGTGAACTTGATGAAATAAGAGGAGAATTGAAAGCGGCAAACAGCATGTCAGCCAAAATAGGGGCTCTTCATTCTCAGCGATTTCCCATATGCCTGCTACCGCAGTTTAATTCTTACTGTCATTAATCAAGTAGAAAACAGTTACCTTAGCTTATCTAAGGGGCTGAGAATACTGGAATTTAAATATTCAGATCAATGGCTTTGGCTTTTTAATATGCCTCTCTAATAATGCAGGGTATGTTATAAATGATCATTTATAAAAAGCAAAGAAACAATTCTTCACGTCCCAGCAATTCAGTTTATTTCCTGACACTTGGCTGAGATAAGGACATCAGTCAATCAGTCCGTACAGAATGGCAGGGTGCATTGGAGAGAAGCACAGCACAGGTAGTAGTTGGGGATGGTTATGAAATAGAATAGATAATGCCGGAAGAGTCAGGTGCAGAACCATCGATGGCACAAGCTTGCGTGGCAAATCTAGTCAGTTTCTCCATCAGCATTAT